>CM069908.1:63022686-63132686 GCA_036172215.1 Camellia granthamiana
TCTCTTCCTCTCTAACACCCAGATGGTGAAATACCCCTGTGGAAAGGGAGTAGCCATCGTCTTTGGGAATTTCGTCCATCCATCGCCGCCGGGAAGTGGTCCACACCAGTTCTGGAGATCGAACACGGCTTAGCGGAGGAGTGTTTTCATATCAGGATTTACTTGGCTGAGGCCCGGGTGGTGCAAATATATTATGGCTGTGAATGAGGGTATGGTACGTCAGTGACTCAATCTGTCTACCTCATGAACAAGCTACAACATATCCCCGGATGGGATTGGGGTACGAAGCGGCAGAAAAGGGAGGATCGCGGCATTGGCCGAAGTGCCACACAAATCCACATACCTTTGGGACTGGGTTATCTGCCCACCAAAAGAAGATTGGGCAAGGAAAGGGAAGGAAATGGCCAGCAGAGCCAGAGCGAAGCAGCGTGGGAAGCCTTTGATCTAATGCACAGGCCCATCCAGGGTACCCTGAACGGACGCTTCGTCGGCGAGGGGAGGACTTTCCCTTTTGGCGGCTTCCCAGAGCCGTGGCTGAACGCGGAGAAGAAGCGCGTGCCAGGCTTCGAGATCTTCTTCGACCTGCAACTATCCGGGGATGACGTTGCCACAGAGCAGACAGACCCAACAACTGAGGTTGAGCAGAATAAGACAGTGGATCCTGAGGGCATTGAATTTGAAATGGGGTAGCACTGACCTGTCTCCTCTCTGATCCTCCGATCGACCAAGAGTGCTTGGGGAGATAACTTTGTGGTCTCCATGATCGGGAATGAAACGGCTGCGGGCCGGCCGGCAGCTATCTTGGATGCATCAATCGCACCCTCCCTCACCTGGCAATACGAGGAGGGATTTCTGTCCAGCAGCACCGGGTCAGGTAGTGAGCCGGAATCTGATTCCACCGAGTCTTGTGAGTCGGAATCAGGTTCCAGCTCAACTGAGTCTGAGTCTGGTACTCCTGGGGATGTTCACCCGGATGCCACGGTCTTGTCCAGGTCGTCTTTTTCTTTCTCATTTGAGTCTATTGTAACCGAGGACGATTTGGATGAACTTAATGAGAATCAGGCAACTGTGGTTTCTGAGTATTTTTCTGTGCCCCTGATTTATTGTATTAATTCAGACTTTCAAAACTTTGATGAAAACGAAGAGGACGAAGTTCCTCCGGTTTTACAACGTTTAATTGAGCAGGAGCAAGAGAGATTTGTTAAGCCATTATTGGATGAAATCGTTTCTGTGAACATTGGTACTGAGGAGGACCCGCGGCTGGTCCAGATCGGGTCCACGTTGTCTTCAGAGGAACGCGAGCGCTTAGTCGCTTTATTAAAAGATTTCAAAGATGTTTTTGCGTGGTCCTACGAAGACATGCCTGGAATCGATCCTGAGATTGTACAGCATCGGATCCCCCTTGACCCCGAGGCCCGACCTGTCAAGCAGAAGCTCAGGAGGATCCGCCCGGACTGGGCTCTTAAGATTAAGGAAGAGGTCACCAAGCAAATCGACGCAGGCTTCCTGCTGGTATCCGAATACCCGACTTGGTTGGCCAACATTGTGCCGGTGCCGAAGAAAGATGGCAGGATCCGGGTGTGTGTAGACTTCAGGGATTTGAACAGAGTTAGTCCGAAGGACGACTTTCCCCTACCGCACATCGATGAGTTAGTGGACTTCACAGCGGGGCACGCTTTGCTCTCATTCATGGATGGCTTCTCAGGGTATAATCAGATAGTGATGGCACCCGAAGACCGGGAAAAGACTGCATTCACTACCCCGTGGGGGACATACTGCTACCGGGTAATGCCGTTTGGGTTGAAGAACGCTGGAGCTACTTATCAACGGGCCGCGACCACAATACTACATGATATGATCCACAAAGAGGTTGAGGTGTATGTGGACGACATGATTGTCAAGTCCAAGGAAAGAGAGGGCCACTACACCGCCTTGCACAAGTTTTTCCAAAGGATCAGGGAATTCCGGTTGCGGCTAAACCCTCAGAAATGTACGTTTGGTGTTACAGCGGGGAAAATGCTAGGGTTTCTGATTACACAAAGGGGCATCGAAGTCGACCCTTCCAAAATCAAGGCCATCCTAGAAATGCCCCCACCGAGGACTGAAAAGGAGGTGAGAGGCTTTCTGGGTAAAGTGCAATTCATAAGACGGTTTATCTCAAAACTAACCTTGACTTGTGAACCACTTTTTGGCCTCCTGAAGAAAGGAAAGAAGTTCCAATGGGACGACCGATGTCAAGCTGCGTTTGAGCAAATCAAAGAATATCTACAGAACCCGCCCGTTTTATCACCGCCAGAACCAGGGAAACCGTTGATTTTGTACCTATCAGTGACTGAGACCACGATGGGCTGCATGCTTGCACAAGAGTCAGAAGACAGGGTGGAGAGAGCCATCTACTATCTGAGCAAAAAGATGCTAGAGTATGAAACTCGTTATACACCGCTGGAGAAGGCTTGTTTAGCTTTGGTATGGGCTACCAGGAAGCTGCGGCACTACCTGTTAGCTCACTCCGTAATGTTGGTTTCACGACTCGATCCCATCAAATATCTTTTCGAGAAACCAGCACTTACGGGTAGGCTAGCTCGTTGGTTGCTGTTGCTCTCCGAATTTGATCTCACATATGTCACGCGCAAGTCAGTGAAAGGAAGAGCAGTAGCAGAGTTCCTTGCCGACCATCCGGTTGAGGGGGATGAAGCAGTTGAATATCTATTCCCAGATGAAGCAATTCTGTATATCGACGATGAAACTTGGACGATGTACTTTGACGGAGCATCAAATCAACATGGGTATGGGATAGGAGTGTTACTGATAGCACCCGACAATTCCCGTATCCCTCTAGCCTTCAAACTCCGGTTCAAAGTCTCAAACAACGAAGCAGAATATGAGGCGTGCATTGCTGGTTTAGAAGCAGCCCTAGAACTAGGGGCAAAACGGCTGGATGTCATTGGGGATTCGAACCTTGTTGTGTCTCAAGCTAAAGGAGACTGGAAAGTTAAAGAAGAAAATATGATGATGTATCACCAAACCTTGGATTTGCTGATTCCTCTCGGTTTGAAAAGTTAAGTTTTACTCATCTACTGAGAGAGAACAACAAGTTCGCAGACGCTTAGCAACTCTATCATCTATGATAGACATCCCGACTGGAATCCGGATGCGTCCAGTCATTATTGATCAGAAATTTGCACCTGCCTATGAGTCGATTGCAGCCATAGATGAAGTTCAGGACGAACACCCTTGGTATCACGATATCTGGAATTTCTTGGAGAAAGAAGCGTACCCGCCAGGGGTAAATGCCAAAGACAAAAGGGCAATAAGAAGATTGGCCGTTCAGTTCATCATCTGCGGGGGGTAAAACTGTATAAAAGGGGTCATCTGGGAATGCATAAACTGTGCGTTGACGCAGAAGAGTCAAAGCGTCTGATGGAAGCCATCCATGGGGGAGAATGTGGTGCACACATGAATGGGGTAATGCTGGCAAGAAAGATTCTTAGACAGGGTTATTACTGGTCCACCATGGAGGAGGATGTATTAGTTTTCGTCCCGGCGATGTCACAAGTGTCAGATCCATGCAAATCGTATGAACATTCCGCCGTCAAAGCTGTACAACATGACTTCGCCATGGCCGTTTTCTGTCTGGGGAATTGATGTGATCGGGGCTGTCACGCCAAAGGGTCGAATGGGCATGAGTTCATCCTTGTAGCGATAGATTATTTCACGAAGTGGGTTGAGGCCCAGTCTTAAGCAGTGTTGAAGGCTTCACACGTTCGCGAAATTTCATCAGAAACAACATCATTTGTCGCTACGGGGTCCCAAATGAAATTGTTTCAGACAATGGTCCCACTTCAAGAAGGAAGTGATAGACTTGTTGGAAAAATACAATGTGGCTTTTCATAAGTCCGTCTACTTACCGGGCCGCAAACTAATGGAGCAGTTGGAGGCCGCCAACAAGAATATTCAAGCGCATACTACAGAAGATGGTGGAAACCTATCGGGATTGGCCGGATAAGCTGCCGTTCGCTCTGTGGGGCTACAGGACTTCGATCAGAACTTCTACTGGGGCGACTCCGTACTCATTAGTCTATGGGATGGAGGCCGTTCTGCCTATTGAGATTGAGGTTCTGTCGTTGAGAGTATTGGCCGAGTGCCAGATAGCCGAAGCGGATTGGCAACAGAACAGATTTGAAGAACTCATGCTTTTCGATGAAAGAAGGTTGAAGGCACTGTACCATGTTCAGGGCTATCAACGCAGAATCGCCCGGGCCTTTTAACAAGAAGGTTAAGTCCAGGAATTTGAAAGAAGGAGACTTGGTGCTCAAAGACAACCGAGCTCCATCCATGACCCAAGGGGCAAGTTCAGACCCAATTGGACTGGTCCCTACATCATCAAGTCAATCTGGTCAGGTGGAGCTGTGGTTCTGATGGATTTAGATGGCTTAGAGTTTTCTCAACCGATCAACATGACAAGTTGAAGAAATACTACCCCTGAGAGGCTCGCTAGGCCGAAAACCCGAAAGGGCGACCTAGGCAAAACTCAGAGCATAGAAAATTTGAAATTATAAAAACTGAGCTCGCAAGGTTGAAAACCCGCAAAGGGCGGCCTTGGCAAAAGTTAGAGCGCAAAAGGAGAGTAAAAATACCCGAGCGAACCTAAGCCTGAACTACGTAAGGCTTGATTCCCATCTTTGGGATACGTAGGCAACTTCATCCTGAAGTTCAGCCACAACATTTTCCCCGATCAACTTTGTTCATTTTGATCATCTCAGTCATCCTTGTCCATCAGCATTCATCGTAATCTCCGGTGCAGTGCTATTCAAACTAGGGGCAACTTTCCGTTGCCAGGAAATGCTGTGATACCTTTCAGACTAGGGGCAACTTTCCAGTTGCTAGGATCCGGGGTTGTGCACCTCAGTGACAGATCTCAGGCGTGTCCGGTTCTGATCCATATCGAAAATAGTTTTGAAAAGTTTTAATAAAAGTTGACTTTGTTCAAACTAATCTTTTCACAACTAAGACCATTTTTGGACCAAAGCGGAGAATTTTCAGTACCACAACCTTCAATTTCATTGATTTCAAAACAGAGTTCTCTTGCTCTTGCATACAATTGAAGTTGCTTTTTATTACACTCATAACGAAAACTTGAAAGTACTAGTAAAGCAATAAATCTAGGGCATAGTCAAGTCAGGTGTCCCCGCGCCCCCTTCCAGAGCTGGTTGAAGCTTCCAATGCCGATTTAGGCCCAATTTGCGCCTCTTCATTTAGCCAATCCCAGCACTCGTCAGATAAAGTGCAACTGAAAACAGGGGCAGGGGACAGGAGCTCTCTGGTCCTCCAAGCCGTAATGTGTCGGGCAAGATGTGCGCCTCGAACTGGGAAAGCGACCGGATACTCAATTCCCTCCGGAGGGCAAGTCTGATCATGGCCAAACTGGCGCAGAATACGAAACGGAAAATAGAATACACAGTGAGTCAAGCCGATCAGACGAATCCCGGTATCCTGGAACATGCTATAGCTCATCGCCGGGAGATTGAGCCAAGGACAGCGCCAAGCAATGCGTTCGGCTGACAAGTTGCACATCCATTCAAACCACCAGCTCTCATCAGGAGCATTGACTAGGCGTTGCCGAAAGAAGTAG
The DNA here is from genome assembly GCA_036172215.1 of Camellia granthamiana. Taxonomy (NCBI): domain Eukaryota; kingdom Viridiplantae; phylum Streptophyta; class Magnoliopsida; order Ericales; family Theaceae; genus Camellia; species Camellia granthamiana. The sequence continues at coordinate 63,028,319 of CM069908.1, forward strand.
CCACGGGCTGAGTAAGCAGGGCAAGAGTCCACAACTTGCAATTTATCCATCAACCATATCTGGGGAGGGATGAAAAAAATGAGAGAATAAAGAATAGAGAGATGTGCGATGAGAGAAAAGTAAGATGAGGGTTTTGTGAGAAAAACCAAGCCCGAGGGTCGAGTGATGTGAGCAAATATATATGTGAGGTAGGGTGGGAAACATTACCTGCAGCAGTAGTGGACTCCCTGCGAACCTGGTCGTCTCCCGGCGATAGAAGGCATCTAGACCCATCAGTGTCTCGGCCAAAGTCATAGTAATACAGCTTTTTCCTTCTTTCAGGCCTTGAGCGACTTCAATCAAACGGATATTAGCTCCTCCGGAACCAGAGACAAACAGAAAGTGAGATAGTAGGCACAAACAGAGGGCGTGCTGCCGGAAGCCTTGCCAATGATGGTCATTGCGGTCACCAGCATCGGAGAATCGGTAAATCAGGCTCGGGATATCCAACATCCCATTACAAATCAGGGATCGGGCATCATGCGCGTTGAGACCACACATCCGCCCTAGAGCTTGGGCATGGCCAAAACGAGACTGGGGCAGGACCTCTTCCGAGCGTTCAGACTCCATCAAAATTTGGAAATCTTCAAAAGTAGGACAGACCTCTTGCCCGCCAAAGCTAAATACGTGCGTCACCCGGGTTCCAAAACCTTGCCGCAGCTTGGAGGAAAGGGAGGTGCAGTGGGGTCCGGCCCAGCGTGAATAGTGCATTCAAGCCGAAACCCCGGAAATTCAACTTCTCCGAGCCATCTAAAGAAGAAATCCAAGATGTGAGATTTTCTGCGAGAAATGCCTCCATTTTCGTGAGGAAAGGTGATGAAATGAATAAGTTCCAAGGGAGGGGCTTTTATAGAGGGGCAAAACACTATTCAAAGGACACGTGTCAACATTTCGGTGGTTGTAGGGGAGGTGGCCGGCCGGCCCTCTTTTCTAGTAGGCCGGCCACCCTCTAGTTTCCAAATGCAAAGTATTGTCGGCCTCGCGTTGGTCCTGTTTGGCCCGCCGGAAGAATTTGAGGCACTTTCATGCATCGGGAATGTTGAAGGTCTCCATTTCTATCAGTTTCGGATACATTCCATTATCCAGATTGTCCGTCTGAAGATTGTTATGTTGTATTTTTGCTTATCGAGTTGTTATTTTGCTTATCGAGTTGTAAGTTTTGTCGAGCTGTCGCATTTTGTGTTTTGAGTTATTACTTTTTAGTTACACAATTTTGTCGAGTCTTGTTTATTGAGTCGTTAATATTGTTGTATTTTGCTTATCGAGTTGTAAACTTGCTAAGATTCTGTTACTTCTTAGTAAGCCGATTTGTTTTGATTTGTTGTGTCAGTTCACTACCTGACCCGGTAAATACACAAGGCACATTTCCATTCAATTCCATTTTTGTGCAAAATGATGCGATGCTAAGAATTTCAAATACAAGCACATTTTCAAAAGCTGTTTCATTCCATCATGTTTTACAACAAAATAAAGGTACAAGTTTTACAGGAAATAAAACTGCCTAATAATGTGCAAAGTGCTACAAACTACTAGCCAAAAAGTAAAATAAAGCAGGAAATAACATCAGTATCCTCGGGAACGGGATTGAGGAGGCCCTCTCATCCTCTTCTGCGGGATAACCTCTGCATCACCATCACCATCCGGATCAGAGCTGTCATCCTCTGGATCCCCCTCGGGCTCGTCTCCGCTCCCGGAACCAAGACCGGAGCCTCCCTCTCCAGGAGATGTCTCTGACACACGATCTGCAACCTCCTCCTCCTCATCCTCGACAATGGGTGCCCTACGTCTGCGAGACGACCCTGCTCCTCGAGCTCCTCGGTAAGGCCTGGATGGTCCAGCTCCTCGAGACCCTGTACCTCGGGAAGGTCTAGCACCTCGACCTCTCTGAGAAGGCCCGGATGGCCCGCCCCGTGTCGAAGCATATACAGGAGGCATCTGAAAATGGAAAGTGCAATACGTCAGTTCAAACCTGAAAAGCAGGTACAAATACAGTATGCGAATAGGGTATGTGTTAGATGTGTTCTACATAGCCTATCAAATGCAGCAGAATGAGCAAAACCAGTATGTCATCAGGAATATACTGAATACAGAAAAGTTGAACAATACCTGCACGCCCATAATGGCCAGCTGTCCCTCCCTCCGTAGGATCATGCCCTCGAATGTGGCCAGCATCCCGAGCAGCTCGTCCGTATACTCAACCGGAGGCTGTAAATACAAATGCAAAACCATCAGTAAAGGAATGAATGTCCAAACATCTAACTGATAAATCAGAGTTGAAGAACATACCGGGGGTGAATCAGGGTCTCTGACATATCTATGGTCAGGAAGAGGAGGCTCTAGCGGAACCTGGTAAGGAGTCCCGAACCGCCAACTCGTCAACTCAGTCGGCATATCTGGCCACCCAGGATGATCGAGAGTCGGAGGGATCGGAGGAATCGAGCTACCTCTACCTCTAGATGTACCAGCCCTGCTAAAAGAAGGGATGTCTGTAGCACGGGCACGGCTCGAAGATGGTGCGCCAGTGGACCTCAGTGGTGGAGCCCGTGCTCCCGTCAAAGGGGGCATCAGATATATGCGGCGATAGGTGGCGTAGTTCCCCTCAACGAGATATAGTAAAGCATCGGTACCCTGCATGTCCCTAGCGACCTCCTCAGGAGAAAGCCTGTCAGCAGTCCGCATAGTGGCTGGAGGCACAGCAGGAGGGTCCTGAGACTCATACCCCCACACCTGGCGCTGAAAGCGTTCCCCCAGGAACCAAGCCCTACCGACTGGTCCCTCGAGCAGGAACCTATACTGGGAACTAGTCGACCCTCCAGGGTACTGATTCTCGAGATCGTCGCCGAAGACTGCCCAGGGTTGCCAGGTGATCTGTGGATAACCAGTGTACAAATCAATTAGAAATCAAGCAAATATAGAGCAGATCAAAGATGAAAATGAAAGGAACTGAGAGTTCTGAAATACCTCTGTCGCCCGAACAGTGTCGAAGTACTGTCGCAGAGAGAAGAGAGTCTCTCGAGGCCTCGATAAGTGCTCGCCCTCAAACATCAATGAAAATGGAGTCATAGGAGGTCTTGCTATCTCCATCTCCGGAGCTAATGTGGGGAAATATGCATATACCCATAGCTGAGAAAAGCAGTGTGGAATGTGAATACAAAGTGCTAAAGGTAGAATACAGAATGCAAAGTGCGCCGTGTGTGCAGTGAACAAGTAATGAGGAGCAAAAATGTAAATCAAGAAGACATAGTGTACCTCCCAGGCTCTCCAGTAGCCGCCGAGCAAGTCCCCCCGCCCGCGAGAGACTGCGCTCATGTAACAATAAAGGGTAGCCAGGCCAGCGCCGCCCCAATCATACTGACCGACCTGTGATAGGTCTACTAGGGCGCTTAGTAGATACAACCCGACCATGTTCCCTCTATCGGCAAACAGAGTGGTGCCAAAGAGGAACATAAGGAAGCCACGGGCGTACTGCTCAGCCTCCGCAGGAGACTCAGGCTCCATCTGTGGCCGCCGGAAATGGGAAGAGAACCAGGTATACCGAACTCTCCCTGTACCTCTGTCTACAGGCGGGCGGGCCCCCAATAGATGCATCCAAGCAGCCTCCCATTCACCCATATCTTCGTCGTAAGGGATGGGTCCACCGCCTGGGTCTAGGCCGGTGAGCATAGCGAAGTCCAGTGGGGTCATGGTCATATCCCCGGTCGCAGAAAAATGGAAAGAATTGGTGGTGTCCCACCATCTCTCCGCTAGAGCAGCAAATAATGTCCTACTGATGAGACAGTGTGATAACCCCCTGCAGAATGGTCCAAATCCTGCGAAGTCAACCAAGTCCCGGACAGCTTCCGGAAGCTCAACATACCACTCCCTCGCGGCAGTGGAGCCATATCCTCGCACTGTGCGAGAGCCAGCCTGCATTTAGAATGAATGCGTGTATCAGCAAATGAAGTGGAAATGAGCTGTGTGCTAATGAAATGAATGAGCTGTGTACAAACCAAACCAAACATCAGACTTGGGCTGCGTGTTCAGTAAATTTGGTATTTGGGCTGCGTGTTCAGTAAATCAGAGTTTAGGGCTGTGTGTTCTACTCTTAATCAGTGGGCTGTGTGTTCGCTTCAAATCTGGGCTGTGTGTTCAGTAAATCAGAGTTTAGGGCTGTGTGTTCTACTCTTAATTAGTGGGCTGTGTGTTCGCTTCAAATCTGGGCTGTGTGTTCAGTAAATCAGAGTTTAGGGCTGTGTGTTCTACTCTTAATCAGTGGGCTGTGTGTTCACTTCAAATCTGGGCTGCGTATTCAGTAAATCAGAGTTTAGGGCTGTGTGTTCTACTCTTAACCAGTGGGCTGTGTGTTCGCTTCAAGTGGGCTGTGTGTTCGCTTCAAATCTGGGCTGCGTGTTCAGTAAATCAGAGTTTAGGGCTGTGTGTTCTACTCTTAACCAGTGGGCTGTGTGTTCGCTTCAAGTGGGCTGTGTGTTCGCTTCAAATCTGGGCTGCGTATTCAGTAAATCAGAGTTTAGGGCTGTGTGTTCTACTCTTAACCAGTGGGCTGTGTGTTCGCTTCAAGTGGGTTGTGTGTTCGCTTCAAATCTGGGCTGCGTATTCAGTAAATCAGAGTTTAGGGCTGTGTGTTCTACTCTTAATCAGTGGGCTGTGTGTTCGCTTCAAATCTGGGCTGTGTGTTCAGTAAATCAGAGTTTAGGGCTGTGTGTTCTACTCTTAATCAGTGGGCTGTGTGTTCACTTCAAATCTGGGCTGTGTGTTCACTTCAAATCTGGGCTGCGTGTTCAGTAAATCAGAGTTTAGGGCTGTGTGTTCTACTCTTAACCAGTGGGCTGTGTGTTCGCTTCAAATCTGGGTTGCGTGTTCAGAAAATCTGAGTCTGGGACTGTGTGTGTTCTACTCTTAGTCAGTATGTGCTGTGGGCTCATGTTCAAACTTCGGGCTGTGTGTTCGCTAAATCAATGTTTGAGCCATGTGTTCAATCTTTAACTAATGCGTGCTACACATTCACAATCAGGCGATGTATTGTGTGTTCGTGAAATTCAATTGTTTAAGTCGCATGCTTAGGATGCAGGTACTATGTTGAAAGCTAAACTGTGTGTCTAAGTATAGCAAAGGTACACAATGCATGAAAGATACGGGAAATAAAGTAAAATACCTCTGCATCGTAGGAGAGGTGCCGCTCCGGTTCTCGCAGAAGGAGATCCCCTGGTACCCGATCGTTGAAATCGGTAAAATGACGAAAAGTGGCCCGCGGAAGCCTATGCACCGCTGGGGCATATCGATCGGGAATGAAAGGGCGGACCCTCGGGGGCAATGTCATGGGATCAAAATCGTCTCTGGCACCCGGAAAACCTCTACCGCGAGGAAAATGACCCGCCATGTCAAGAAATCTGCAAAGAGGAGCAAAAATGAGCAAAATGGGCCAAAATTGGAAAAAGTCAACAAAAAGTCAACTCTCGGGAAACGAAAAGTCAACAAAAGTCAACTCCCGGAAAAATTTTCCAAATATTGAAACAAAATTACCTCAAGTGGTGAAAATGAGAAGAGAAGCCCCGAAGTCAAAATTTAGTCGCCTCAAAGTGCTTAAATCTGAAGGATTTCGCGAAAACAACTTGCGTGGGAGGCCGAGGGGCGCGTATAAAATGCAGATCTGAAAGAGAAAATGGCTTAGAGAGCAAGAGGAGAGAATTTCACACTTGGGGGAGTGATTTCGGATGGCATTGGAGGTGTGTATATATAGAAATGCTGAAAATGACCAAAATGCCCCTACTTTGGGCAGGTGGCCGGCCGGCCACCTAACCTGGCTGGCCGGCCATCCACTTTTTCCCTCCTGGCCGATGGCCTCTCCTAGGGTAGTGGGCTGGCCGACCATGCTCCCCACCCCCTCCCCTACCTCTCTGCAAATTTTGAGGAAAATCGGAGTTCCCGGGACCTGAAAAAGTTGAAGAAAAGTGCACTTTCTGGCGCCGAACTGCTCCGCCGGAACTTTAGCTGCAATTATTGACATGTGTCTCATCACTATTCATCAAAATCGGAATATATCCTTTTTAAACATGTTGTGACCTCTCCGGGAGGTAAATCAGAGGCCACGATCGAGTTGCCGTCGCCGAAGTGCGCGTTTTCCAGCTCGTTGTTGCGCCACAAACAGGCACCCTGATTTGTGCTCGTTTTGCATTATTATGCACTTAACTTGCATTCTCTTGAACATTTTGCATTGTCATGCATTATTTCTTGGTGTACAATACTTCTATGCTTGAGCATGCGTTGTCACGCACGCACCCTCCTCGTTTTGCGATGCATCCACTCGTCGACACTGCGTGTGTCAAACTTTTCGAATTACAGGAATCGCATTGAATATATGTTGTTAGCATATTGTTCTTGTTGAATTTCTCTCTTTTGCAGGCACGATATTGTATGTACGGTTCATTTGAGGCTGGTGCGACCAGACGAATCGCGCAGGTATTGTATCTTCTCCGTGTGAGACGCGACGAGAATAAAATGATTCTTCGCATTCCTAACTGCATGAAATGTAGTTGTTGCTTTGTATTCTTGCTTAAAACTGTTGCACTTATTTGTCAATACTTGCTTCATTACAGCTTGCTGCATTTGCATGATCACTTGGCTCCGTGCCTATCACTTTGCATCTTGCCCCTTTTGCCTGAAGGCATGCCTGCACACATCTCTGTTTATCTTGTATGATTGTCTAAGTCTTCGGCCTTGTCAAAAATGGGTCGTCTCTGGGCTTTGACATTCATTCCCGTCATTGTTATGACTTCTGAGTTCTGTCAAAGAGGGGCAACTGTAGACACCCCATTTTTGACCGACCTTAAGACTCAGACGTCACCGATTGAGCACTTGGTGATGTTGCATACTGTGCTCGTTCAGAAGTTTCAGAATCGCGGCCGTGCGCCCTGCCTCCGGACTTCCGAACTCTCTTCTGTGCCTTGTCTCGGTTTGCGAGCCAGACTCGGTTTTCTCTGTTTTCTTTCCTGAGGGAAGGGAGTGGTCCCGTAGACTATCTCCCGGTGGCCGTGAGCTACGTTTCGTGGCCGTAGGCTATTTTGCCCATTTCGGGGCCCGGTTCCCGGTTTTCGGAGCCGTCAGGCCGTGTGCCTCGGTTCGGGACCGCCCAACCATCTCCGACTTCTCCGGTTTTTGGAAAGTGCCTCTGTTTTATCATTCCGAGGAACACTGGGGCCCCTGATGCCCACTTCGCTGTTGAACACCACTTTCGGTGCCTATAGCCGGTTTTCGGGACCCCGAACTGCGTGATTTGGGCCCCGAGCATTCATTTTGCATCAGTTTTCTCTGATTTTTGGCAGGAACCTCTGTTTTGTCATTACGAGGGACACTGGGGTCACAGATGCCCACTTCGCTGCTGAACACCACTTCCGACACCTGCAGCCCATTTTCGGAATCCCGAATTGCCCAGTTTTGGCTCCGAGCGTTCATTTCTCATTAGTTTTTGTTCGAATTTGGCAGGTACCTCTGTTTCAACACCAGGAAGATCACTGGGGGGTGAGAGGCCAGCAATTATCCCAGATAACCAGTTTCGCTCTTCCGGCGCCCGTTTTGCTCACTTCCGGGCCAATGTTGAACACCCTGGGGATATTTTCTTCCAACCAAAGCTACATATCTGTGATCAGGGGACATGGGAGGACCCTAAAAACTACTGGTCGGCCAGCAATTGTTGATTTCATTTTGGAGCCTCTCCTTCAAGTGCAATGTTGTGACTCCTGCTTCAGAGTTGCCAAATTCCAACCTTGGAACCTTGTTCTACACACATGGGAGGACACTAAACCATGGTGGTCGGCCCAAAATTTTCACTTCCTTTTTTTGACCATGGCCGGCCGGCCAGGAGGAGTGGCTGGCCGACCAGGTGGGGTGGCCGGCCGGCCACCTTGCAGAAAACCACCTGGCCGGCTAGCTTCTTGCTTTCCAGCCCATTCCAGCTGTCCGGATATTTTTGTTGAAATATCTCCCCATCCGGGGGATATTTTGGGAGGAAAATCTAGCCTCCATTTCCCTCCCCTTTTACACCTTTTTTTGTCTACTTAAAGGGCTGGACAGCCCCTTCCCTAGGGTTACAAAAAATGGTCTAAAAACCCTCTCTCTCAAATCCTTCATTTCCATAGCCAAATTCTCAAAAAACCTTTAAGTCTTTAAGCCAATCCTCCATCAACCCCTAGCACCACTATCACCAACTCCATTTCAGCAGCAAGGGAGTGATTCCCAGTGGCCAAGGATCAACAAATTCAAGCCTAGAAGCAAAGAAAGACTTGTCTTCAAGGGTAAAGTTCAATTTCCCTTTTTCTACCATCTTCTTGCTTCCTATTTTTACCCTATTTCCTTTTGGTTTTTGGGCTCCGACCCCTACTGGTTTTGTGCCCATTTTGAGCCCCTCTACAACATTGTAGAAGGGCTCAACTCTATTTGGTGTCTCCTTGATACACTTGCTTCAATACTACTCTTTAGGCCATAAAATTGCATGCTTTATTTGGCTTCTGAGTGATCCATTTTCGAGCTTGGTATAAAATGTTAGTGGGCTTATATTGAGCCCCTCTTCAACACTGAAGAAGGGCTCCATCGTGTTTGGTGGCTCTAGCATACACTTCCTTTGCAATTCTTCAATTTTACCGTAAAATTGCATGAGTTAATTAGCCTATTTGTGATCTGAGTTGGAGTATGCAACCTACTGATATTGTGCTCATTTTGAGCCCCTCTTCAACATTGAAGAAGGGCTCAACCATGTTTGCCTCCTCTATCATACACTTGCTTTGAATCCATGTTCTATGCCTATCTTGCATGCTTTGTTAGACTATTTTGGCTTCTGTTTTTGGCCTTCATCAGGCCTTGAAGGAGTCTTATTTTGGTCCATACATCATGCTTTGTGAAGGGTCTTAAGCCATTTGGTAATTGGTTTTAGTACTTGCTTTGAAATTCTTCAATTTACCGTAAAATTGCATGTTTGTTTAGGCCATTCTAGCTTCTGTTTCCGGCCTTCATCAGGCTTGTGAAGTGTCTTATTTTGGTCTTTTCTTCTAGTTTTGTTAAGGGTCTTAAGTTGTTTGGTCATTGATCATGATACCTCTCTTTATAAACCTCTTTTGACCCTTATTTTGCATGCTATGTATTGTATATCTACACACTGAATTTGGGGATCTCATCTTCTGTAAAAATGCATATTTTTAGTCCCTCTCTAATTTTTTAGAACTGTTTTTTTGGGTTTGAGCATTGTAGATATCACTTGCTTTGTAAATCCTCTCCTTTTCCGTATTTTTGCAAGCCATTGTTGTCATATCTACGCTTACAATTTGGCCATGTTTTGTACTGGAAAGATGCTATTTTTGGGGCTGCCTTGCTACTTTTTTTGCTGTCATGTGTCAATTTTGCATGTATAGCATAGTTGTAGGCCATTTCGGGGGCTTAAAATCACATTTCGGGATGATTTCATGCATTGGTTGTCATTTCGTATCATTTCGGGGCTGTTTTTCCCTTCATTTAGGTGCTGAAATTTGGTTTGCATGCTTGCGTATCATTTCCCGTGCCATTTCATGCCTTCGGGCCATGCCTCGGTTTGCGTGCCCGTTGGACACGCACTTCGAAGCACCTCCGTTTTATCCGACGGCATCTGATGTGAGTGTGGCTGAGGTCCACTCATGTTAGTATAAGCCCAATTTGCATTTCTATCTCATTTTATCATTGCCTCGGTTTGCGTGCCCGTGGGCACGCACCTCGAGGCATCTCCGTTTTATCCGACGGCCTCCTATGTGAGTGAGCTGAGGCTCTCCCATGTTGGCGTAAGCCCAATTTGCATTCCGTATGCCATTTCATTCCATTTCATCGTTGCCTCGGTTTGCGTGCCCGTGAGCACGCATTTCGAGGCACTTCGGTTTTATCCGATTTGCATTTCGCATCATCGCCTCGGTTTGCGTGCCTGTGGGCGCGCATTTCGAGGCACTTCGGTTTTATCCGATTCTCATTTCATCATTGCCTCAGTTTGCGTGCCCGTGTGTACACATTTCGAGGCACTTCGGTTTTATCCGATTCCCATTTTATGCATTCCTCGGTTTGCGTGCCTGTGGGCGCACATTTCGAGGCATTCCGATTTTATCCGATTCGCATTTCACATCATCGCCTCGGTTTGCGTGCCCGTGTGCACGCATTTCGAGGCATCTCCATTTTCATCCGCATTGTGCATACTAGGTTGTATCTTAGTTGCATTTCATGCATATCATGCATATTGCACGGGAAACGAGGCGCGTTTTGAACTCCGAGTAACGAAACGGGTCTCAATTCCCAAGTCACCGACACTCCGGATTACCCATGATGGAGTTAGGTTTTGTTGTAGCATTCATATGCATTCATCGTATATTGAGTTGTGCAATTCGGCTCCTCGGCCATCATGCATCGATGTGCGTGATTGGTGGCACGAGGATCGAGGCATGCATATATTTGTGAAATACATTGCTATGCCCCTTTCCTGCTCTCTGTTGCAGCAAAATGAAGAATCAGCGACTTTCCGGAGTTTGGCACGCATTTTGAGAAACATTACAAACAGAGGCTAATTGGGGCATCCCAGTGGATTTCCGCGCCGAAGCAGCCCGGCATACATCATTCATCAACAGCGAGGCAGTCCCTGGCTTGCACGCCATTTTACAGTTTTCTTGTTTAATTTGTCAATTAATTAGGAATTTGTATATTATTTCAGACTGTATATTTCGGACTGTATTATTCTTTTATTTCGGACTGTATTATTTATTCGGACCCTCTGCGCGAGGGCAATGCTGTAATAAGGGTGTGTGAGTGTGATGTATGTCTTCCAACCCCCACTTCTTTCTCCCTTTTATTTATCCGCTTATGATGGTTAGATATAGGGCATATTTCAATTAGCATACAGCATGACAGCATGTTTGCATCATTCATCTGTTTTGCACGCACCGGGCTCGGCGCATCATACAAACTGCATCTGTATTTCAATTCCAAGTTGAGTACTTGATAGCTGTTGCATCTCACATGCCATGTTTAGAATAGCCGAGCCTGCTATAGTTGCATTTTGCATGTGTTGCATTAGGCATTTCAGTATACTTAGGATCATGCATGATTTCTAATGTAGTTTCTATTTTGGCTTGGAGTACTCGGTAAGTTTTATGCTTTAGCATCCTTGCATGCGTGTGAGTGTTGCCATGATAGCATGCTTGCCATGAGGCTATGTGCTTATATGATATAACTGCCTTGAATGCCTGTGGGTGGAGGTTGAGTTATCTGAATTGGGACAATGCATCGATTGTTTGTTTTAAGCCCACTAGATAGTGGCAAAATCATGTTTTCTAAGCCCACCTGAGGGTGGAAAATCCGCATTTTAGCCTACCTACAGGTAGCACCATCACACCATTTTCAAACAAACAAACATGAAATGTTTTGTTCCAATTCAGACGGCCCAGTCTATACTTGTTTGCTGCGAGCATCACATAGTAACCTAGGCTAATAACCGGAATAAGAACTCACAATGTTTTCAAAAGCAGATATCATGGTTAGTAGAGGCCGGTCTTTGACCGGGCGAGCGGGGGTGCTCACGATGTGACCTTCCCTAATCGTATCCAAGTTCCCGAGCCGAGGCAACTTTGGTGATGACGGACACGTGGCCTTTGCCACCGAGTCAGGGTTTCCTAAATTTCCCATTTTAAAAATATTTAGGTGGCGACTCTGTTATCTGGCAAAGCAGTCCATGTTTGGCACTTCTTTCAAAAAAATCTGTTTTTCTTCAAAACGATTTGCCAGAGTTGGACTCTTTGGTTCAAGATTTAGAACCGCAACAAAATCGAGTCCGAACTGTAGCGAGGTCCCTCGCGGGCTTGTTACACAAGCACAACGTCGTCGTCTGAAACTAACACTCTCTTCAAGTCGCTGCTTGCATAAACAAAATGATTAGATGTGTATAGTGCCGAACACAGATATGGAAATAACAGAAACAAGTGATCTAATCGGCCACCTGGTTCGCCTTTTCGCCTTGGCACAGGGTCTAGGCGATCTTCACCTTCGCCAAATTCCCAATTGCCGCGGACAACGACCATCACGTCATCGACATGTTTGCCAGAGCTGGCAAGCATAGTCACTAAGTGATGATCAGTATCCTTGGCTCTAAGAAAGTAGCGTCCTAGCCGGCCGGTAGATTTGGCTAGGACATAACAGTGCCGAATGACGGGTATACCTAAATTAATCCTAAGACGCCGATTTATCTCTACAATTCCCATTATGATGCGAAAGAAATTCACATTGGACTGGGAAGGGATTAGACCCTAGTATCGAAGAACAGCCCTAAAAAATGGGTGAAAAGGAAAGCGGACTCCGCCCTCAGCAATTGATAGGAGAGGAAAAACGATTGTGCTCTCATCATCCCTCTCCATATCAGTAGTGATGTCTGCCAAAAGTGACAGATGGACGTCATCGGGGATGAAAAAATGGCGTCGGAAGCCGGAGATTCGATCCGCTGAAAGGAGCTCCTTCAGATGTTTTGCAATTTTAGGCAATCCAAGGATTATGAAAAACTAAAAGCAAACAAGGAAGCGGGATCAAAAATGAAGGAGAAGAAAACTTACAGGAGACAAAGGAAAAAACAAGAAACAAGGAGTTGCAGAAGCCGCGAAGTAAAGGAGTTGCACTAGAAGGCGAGCCAGATATCTTTGAGTATTCAAAGCATATATTCAAAGAGACAATTTCAAATCGCATTAAATGGAGGCAGTGTACAAAGGGGCGGGAAATCGTTACAATGACCAAAAAGCATGTGCGCGTTCTGATACGCATCGGGAAGAGGATTAACCGCCGAATTTTTGACTTCCCAGGCTAGAAGCCAAACACGCCGACTAACTGATGCTAGTGGGGTGTTTGGGAGGTAATTGTGGGAGCCAAATTTACTTGGATCAATAGAGAAGAATGGACCGGTTCGGTCCATTACATAACCTCTATTCGGCATTGATCCCAGTTAATTGAAGAGCCGAATAATATAGCCGACATTCCAACCCGTAGAACAAAGGTCGAGTAGAAGTACATGTAAAGGATTGGGGATGGGCCAGGCCCTAAAGCCCAAAGAGAATACTATAAATACAGGATCTTCAATTAGAGAAAGGTATGTGAGAATTAGCAAACTTAACTTAAAGATACAAGTAATCAAGAAAGTATATACTGACTTATCCGTCGGATTACTAATTCCGGCACCCCCGACCGGAGTGTTCATTCCTTTTCAGGTGACTAGCTGAAGATCACAAGCATCCCCCGGGATCTGAAGAGTATTTCCAAACCACTTCCCCACAGTTAGCTTCCATGTAACTTTTATTTTACAATTCCACATCGGAAATAGAATAAAAAAAGTGAATTGCTTTACTTATATAAAGTGAATCTTATGCTCCGACTTATATAAGTAAAAGAAGCTTTTTAGTGAAATACTCTATAATCAATACCAATTTTTTTTTTTTCTTAATTTTAAACAATTAAGAAAATCTTCATTGATTAGCTTCCATTTAACTTTTATTGTACAATCCCACATAGACATTTTGATTTTAAAAATAATTTTGTATGAGTTTTTGAAGCTCTCATAATATTTAACTTTAAAATAATTGTAATCTCACATTGAGAAAATAAATAAAAAGTGAGTTGTTTCACTTATATAAAGATAATATTATACTCTCATTTAATATTATAGTATTTTACATGTTTCAGTTCAAGATAGTTTAAATTTTAAAATAAAATTTAAAGGTTTTAATTAATTAATTTTGTTGTAAATTGGTTGGTCTTTTCACTTAACCAATTAGGCTGAATCATTTTCGGTTTGATTAATTTATTGGTTTAATCATGATTTTAGCTGTTTTATCAAAATATATTGCTTAAGTTTGTTTGATTTGAAATAAACTAAGATTGACCTTATTAAAAATTGAACGACTGAGATTGCTTGCTTAGAAATGCACATCCTGTCCAAATAACTATTAACTTTTATTTTACAATCCTACATCAAGAAAATGAGGAAAAAAATTAGTTGTTTCACTATATAAACCTTATACTCTCATTTAATATTGTAGTGTTGTGTATGTTTCAGTTCAAGACAGTTTAAATTTTCAAATTAAAATAAAATTTAAAAGTTACAATTAATTAATTTTTGTATAAGTTGGTTAGTCTTTTGACCTAACTGATAGGATGAACTGTTTTCAATTTGACTAATTCGTTGGTTTAACTGCGTTTTTAGCGGTTTTATCAAAAATATATTAGTTAAATTTGTTTGAATCGAAATAAATTAAAAATTGACCTAATTAAAAATTAAACGGTTAAGATTGCTTGATTTGAAATAAATTTCTGCCCAAACAATTGTTAACTTTTAAACAATTAAGAAAATTTTCATTGATTAGTTTTCATTTAACTTTTATTTTATAATCCTACATCGAGAAAAGAAAGAAAAAATGAATTGTTTCACTTATATAAAATAAATTTTATACTCCCATTTATATAAACAAAATAAAATTTTAAATAAGCAATTTTATGATCAATATCCTATATTAATTTTTTGATTTTATTAATTTTAAATAATTAAGAAAATCTCGATTGACTAATTTTCATTTGATTTTTATTCTATATAAATAAAAAAGTTAAATATAATATTTATATTTTTATTAAATAAAATATTATTTTATCCCGGACTTTAATATGCTAGTAATGAAATATATAAAAAGAAACTTTTATAGATGCTCAGAAAAAAAACATTATTAATGGACTAGAAGGTTTTCAGATGGTTGGAACAATTGTGGCCAGAAGTTGTGACTTAAAAATAAAATAAATACAAATTGCTAACGAAACAGAGCAATCAAGAATCTTCTATTTCTCCAATTGATCAAAACCCGTGTACTTCCTTTTCTCAGATTCTATACAAAAAAAGATCTCTTTTGTTTTCTCAGCTTGTCCCACTTGGGGGTTCTGATTCTCTTCGGCACTGGAACCATTTCTATATCAAATCTTGTCTTTATGCTTGATTTTATGTTCTGTTGGAGAATCTTCATGATCTGGGTATTCTTCGATTCCTCAAGTAAGTTGCTTCTGATATGTTAAATACCATTGACTTTTGTTCATGTGTAAAGTTGTTCTATGGTCATAGGTCGTGAAATTTAGACTTTTTTTTTTTTTTTTTTTAAATAATAATTGTGGGAATTTATGCTGTGGGCAATTAATTGATGGATTATGATCTCGAGTTTTTGCTTCAGTGAATATATACTTGAATGAATCAATAACAATCACAAAATCTCAATTCTGAATTGAGAATTTTGTGAATTGGTTGTGTGTGAGGGGAATTAGATTAAATTTGTGGAAATATGATTGTTTTGTTCGATTATTGAGGCTTTTTAGTCCAGAAAATGTAAGGGTTTTTTGGAAGTACTTTTCATATAGGGTTAGGATTTGCATTAGATTATCATCTAGTCTGGTTTGGGAAGTGAAAGAAAACATGGATGATGGTGAAGTAGAGCTTTCTGACCAGCATGGTTTGTTACTGAATGCCGATTCGTCTACAAATACTCATCAGCCATCATCATCATCAATAGATTCATTTCTTGATGAATTCTTGAAGAACACAAGAACATGCACTCACACTCACACTTGCAATCCTCCTGGCCCTGGCCCTGACACATCACACACACACACATGCTTCCACACCCACACCCAAGTCTTTCCATCCGGAGAAGATGACGATCCGCCACAAGGTGAAGATCATCTGGTGCCAAAACCTCAGAGGGCTTCGGGCAACAGAGAAGCGGTACGGAAATACAGGGAGAAGAAGAAGGCACACACTGCTTACTTGGAAGAGGAAGTCAAGAAATTGAGACTCTTGAACCAGCAGTTAATCAGGAAACTGCAAGGGCAGGCAATTCTTGAATCTGAAATCTTGAGGCTGAGAGGCCTATTGCTTGATCTTCGAGGCAAAATTGATGAGGAATTGGGTGTTTTCCCTTTCCAAAACAAGTGTGATCCGACAGCTACTTTCAAGGAAGGCGAATGTGGGGTCCAGTCTAATGGAACTGCAATGGCCCTACAATGCGAGAATGATGTTCCGTGCTTTCATCCTCATCTGGATATACCAATGCAGGGCGGTAGTGTTGTTGGTAATGGGAAGATGGCAGTTTCTTGGGAAGAAAACTGTCAACCGGCAATTATTGACTGTCAAGCTAACACAAATGGTGTAGTTAGTGCTAATGGATGTCCCATTGATGCAGTGGAAACCTTGGTGTCATCGGCATCTCAAGCTGAATAACTGAACGAAAAAGATACCATTGCGTTGTAAGTTTCTCAAATGCTTTGACTTTCCTATTCTGATACACTAGGCTTAATTTCAGAAAACAGTAATAGAACTTGGCTATATATGGTGAGGATTGATGGTTCTGTATAATATAGCACTTTGAGAAGGTTGAATGTCGCTGTAATAATATATACATATACGTACATGTTAACATTACAGATTTAACTAGATAAAACTCTACTCTAGCAGAGAATTTATAAAATTTTACTATTTATATGAACACAGCATGTAAATAGAACTGCTGCATTTATTTTGACTAGATGTTTGTATTTGTATGCTGGAGAAGTTTTGAAATGTGGTAACTAAAGCTAATTGATTGACATTTGATAGAAGACCCGAATGCAGACCGTGCTATGGTACTTGGAACATTTTATCCAACAATGTTGTGGAGATAAAATTTTTATACTTCTTGCAAGAAGCCTTTAGTTCAAAGTAGGGGAATACTTTATTAGTAGAACTCCATCTTGCACTTCTATAAGTAGTATAAATATTTAGCCTTGAGCAAATGTTGGGTATTAAGTCAAAGATGCGAAGGAGCAGAAGGACGCATTTGAACCTTCAATCTCAGCCTTGGTAAGTCTATGCTGTAGCATTAAGCTGTCTCCGCCAGCTAATTAGTTGTGTTTGTGCTAAAGCACTAATGAGCAATTCACGTATCACTTGATATGGATGACTTATTTTCTACTGTTTCACTCAGTTTTATCCAGTTCCAAAGATAGAAAACTTGAAAAAAAAAAGACAAAAAAAAGAAAGTTTTACAAAGATGACTGGTGGTTTAAACTGATGTTCATGGAAATAGGTGAATTTGTGAGTGACCAATGTAGTAAACTACAGAGAAATTTTAGTCACCATTGTCAACAATGTAAAATTTTGTATTAAAAGGACTAACCATCATCGGGTTAAATTAGTGGGAGGCCAAGAAGTAATAGTTTTATAAAATAAAAATCAAATAAAAAGGACTCAAGATGGAATAGTGGGAAACTAGGAAAATTATATTAGCATCTTTCTGATGTGTATATCTAGTGGGTGATGAAATTATGATCTGCTTACGAAGGTGGTGAAATGTTATTACTTGTGAAAATTTAAGCTTCTGGTTAGATTAAAAAAAAAATTAAAATTAAAATTTCGATACCACGAGTGCAATTCAAAGCATCTAATTAATTCATAGCTTTAGTACTATGATAGTATTCTGCATGAGTACGGTTTATAATTTGGAGAGTCAAAAGTGAAAAGTTAACCAAAGAAAGAAGAAGAAGAAACAATTTTTTCCATTTAATTTGAGAATTATTGAATTTTCCAACTTTCAAACAAATTGTCAAGGTTCAAGTGGTAGAATGGAAATGGTGTTCAAAAAAACAGTGGTAGAATGAAATGACATTTTCCTGAACAATTTAACCAAATCCATGATATGCTGTACCTTTGCACCTTGTGTTGGACATTGAATTCTTGAATTTTAATGCTTTGATCTTGAATGTTCTTGCAAACCATTTAGTTGCTGGTATACTATTTTGCAAGAATTTCAAAAAAGTGAAAAGTAAAGAAGTAATTTTTAAGTAATGAAAGTACAAGATTTATTTGTATAATCTAATCCACAAACTATCTGTACCTTCAACATTTTGAAATTATTTTTGTACTCTCCACTTCTTTGATATTCTCCCTACTATTTTTATGTAGGGCATGGGCTGTAAGATCCTTGCCTAAATGATCTTCTTATGTCCTTGCAAATCTCTACTAGTGATTTGTGCACACTCAATAGATGTGTTGTTACATTATGCAAGAAGTTACTAGTAGTTATGTAAAAAAAAAAAAAAAAAAAAAAAACATGATTGCTTACACCAACTCAATTGTAAGCTTTTATATTTTTGTGTATATATATTTATAAATTTAGCTGATGAATTGTTTGTTCGAAGAGAAGATATTATCTACTAAATAGGGGCAATGTAATTGGAGGAGCCAGGATTGTGGCCCCACTAGAATCCTATAATTCAGATAATCGCCAGTGGGTTATGATCTATCTTTGTGAATGACGCAGTCAACTTTCGATTGAAAGAATCATCTATCTTTCTCTAATGAAATGAATGGGGCAGACAGTATCTTTTATAAAACACATCATCCACAGAAATTAAAGGAGCAAATTACATGATGGACGCAATCAATTTCTTTCAGAAAACAACCCAATTTTTATTTTTATTTTTATTTTGTTTCTTGTTTTATTTGGTGCGCACACTCCAATTTATAATATCAACTAAAGGATATGGTCTGATCTATGAGTCCCGCGACGAGTTTTGCTTTAATAATTGAAATTGTTTATTTTATCTAGCATTTCGTGCATATCATTTATATAAAAAAAAAAAAATTATTAAATCTATTCAATTTATTATCTTTGTCATAAAAAAAAAATGGAGATCTATTTTAAAAAATACTGTTGTCGTATATTTTTTTGTGACAAATGTAATAAATTAAATAGGTTATGATTATCGGATCGAACTAATTTTTGTTGGTGGATGAGTCCAAACAAAAACAAACTCGACTGGACTGGAGAGAATCCAAACAAAAACAAGAACGGGCCCATGATTTTTGTATCATTTTTATTTGGTATTTTTTGTGAAAAACCCCTTCTATGGGGCTTTTTTTGTGTGAAACCTACCAAATAAAATAATGGTTTCAAAAGTCACTCAAATGAAAAAAATATGGTGAAAAGACTGAAAATACCCTTCCATATAATCCGAAACCCTCGTTGAATCATTTCTCTTCTTTTTTATTTCCACGTTACTGGTATCCTCTCTCTTCCCTTTATTTTCTCTCTTTCTAAACCCTAAACTCTTTTGATCTCCATCTTTGATCCATCTCACAAATTCGAAAATTTTGAAATCGTCCATTGAAATCCATCACCATCTCAGATTTGACTCCTATGAACTCATGTTTGAGATCAATAAGTTCATATCTGAGATAAAATGACCTCATATGTGTTAAAAAAAATGATAAATTGATATATTACAATAAAAAATCGAGAGTTTTTTGTTTGTTTGTTCATAGATCTAAAGTAAAATTCGACTATAATTTCTTTATCTAGTATGTACTTTGTTTTCGTTATAGTAAAATTTTACTCTAGTTAATGAAAAATAAAGTTTGTTTTGTTATGCTCTTTGTATGCTTTTTTTTTTTTTTTTTTGTTGGCATTGTGATGTTTTAATTTGCTTAAATGTCAGATGAATAGATTTTATCTCTGTTTTGTGTTGGTAATAATGGATAATTTTTTATTTATTTATTACAATGTATGGATTATAATGCTAGTTTGTTTGATATTCATTTCCACTCTTGTTGCTTTTACTTGAATTGAAGCCCTAGAAATGGTCGATTTTTATGCAGTTTGGTGTGTTTGGTTGATTTTGATTTTGCTTTTCTTGTTGCTTTTATGTGATTTAATTGCATTAATTTCGAAAGTAAGTGATAGTGTAGATGCTTGCCTGCTTTTTTGCTGCTTTATTAACTTATCTTACAAACAAAACTACTAATCAATCAAGGTAAAATTTTACTTTCAATGAGAGTAATATTTTATTTCTAAATAGGGTAAAATTTTACTTTCATAATAAAATTTACCGTTTCATTATAATGTTTGTGTATTTTTCCCTACTCTTTTTTTTCTTTGGCCTCATGAATATTTTTTGTTTATATGTTAGAAATGGTAAGCTTTATGACTTTGTTAATTTTCAAATTTGAGTAAATCCAACAAAATTTTGATTTCTATTAACAGTGTTGATTACAGAATTATTTTATGTTATATCATGCGTCAAATCATGAGAGATGAGCCTATTGCAAAGTCTATGGAAGAGGATGAAATTAACAATTTTTAAGCATCAATAGTGCATTAATTTTTGAATGATTCTTCAAAGGCATGGGGTGAGGAACAATTCAACTTCAAAAGAAAAATAGTCAAGTAATAAGACTTCAAGGACGGCGATGTGGACGACTTTTGAGAACTACTTTTTTGTATCTGATATAAATGATGAATGTAATTTTGCTTTTTTGTAAATGAAAGAATGCTGAAAAAGTAATTGTAGATGAAAGAGTGGTAAAAGAGTAACAATGATACATGTTATACTTATTATGGATTAGGATGAAACATTGCTATGGATAGAATACAATAATACATTTTATATTTTGTGTCTCTTGATAAGATATGTGGTTGTGGTGTTATATTATTTTTTCACAAAGATTATGTTATGAGCAGTAGGGAATTTGTGTATTGTTGTAAATTTTGGTACAGGTTGGAAATGTTTTCATGTAGGACTCACATACTTTAAAATAAAATTTTACTCTGCAATAGAGTAAAACTTTACTTTTAATTCAGAAAACAAATCAGAAACTGCATAGACAGACATTCAGCAACACAGTAAATTTTACTTTGAAATACAGTAAAAATTTACTCTGAAATAAAATAAAATTTTACTTTCATGTTAAGAAAACTAATGTTTTACTATGTTTTAGACTAGAATTTTACTCCTATTAAACAAACTCCAACATAGTAAAATTTTACTTTCAATTCAAAGTAAATTTTACTCTAAAATGCAGTAACATTTTACTTTGAATGTGGGTAAAATTTTACTTTCATGTTAAGAAAAGTAATGTTTACTATTTTTAAGACTAGAATTTCACTCAAAATCTTCATGTTAACAAACTCTATTATAAGTTCCTTTACATGAAACTAATCCAACCACATTAAAAAAAAAAATTAAAATGTCAAATTCAATCACAAAGCAAATCATAAACTTGGATAGACAATCATTTATTAATATAGTAAAAATGTCTTTTATTGAACACATAGTAGGGACCCCACACTTGTCATTCTTTACATACACAAATTCAAATCCTATCTCAATGGCATATTTACATAATGCAATCTAGAAATCTTTTGCACCTCTAATAAATCTTTGACCTACACGAGTAATTCCATTCACCCATCTAGAAGACAACAAAGTCCTTTCTTCATGTTGACAAAACATAAGGAGTAAATCCATTTCATCATCAGTAACGTTGGATCCACCATCCTCACTTAATTCTCTAACTCCATGTTTTTCATTTGAAATGCCCATTTCAGTAATAGTTACATCAACCCGGTCAACACCAAGGGGATAAACAAGCGACAACATATTCTGAAAATTAGAATCATCATCAATCATGCATTGCGAATGTCCAAGTAAACAGTACGATAACAGTATGCAACCACTATTGTCAAACTTCTTCAATTTACAACTTAAGAAATCAGTTAAGTCCTTCAACGTGCAATTTGACACAACTTTGAACACAATGGTACGATCACCATACTTGCATAACAACATAAGAGGTGGAACTATTTTTCAAATCTGCAATGAATTGATAATAAATTTTTACTGTCAATCAAAGTAAAATTTTACTGTTACTAGGAGTCCAAAAAAAAAAAAAAAAACAGAAATACACAATAACAGAGTAAAAGTTTACTATCATTGTATGAAAAAACAATAAAAAACAAAACAGATAACACCAAAGTAAAAGTTTACTCTCATTTTATTAAACAAAAATAGATCACACACCAGAGTAAAATTTTACTCTCATTTTATCAAACAAAAATAGAGCACAAATCAGAGTAAAATTTTATTCTCATTCTGTCAAGCAAAAACAAAGCACAAACTAGAGTAAAACTTTACTCTCATTCTGTTAAACAAAAACAGAGCACAAATCAGAGTAAAATTTTACTTTCATTCTGTCAAACAAAAACTAGAGCACACACCTGATTGAACTCGGCAAATCAACAAAAATAAATCAAAAACAAAAACAAAAAAACTAATCAACATATTTGATTGAACTCGAACAATAATCAAACACATGATTGAAGCAAAACCTCTAAAACTCCATCAACACTTACAAATCTCAATCGTGTATTGTTGACAAAGGGCGAGACCGTCGGTGGTGTGATCTTAATATTTTGAGATCGTCTTCATCTTCACTGATTTCGCAGATCGTTTTGAGCTGAGATTGTTAAAATATATGATATATATATATATATAGGAGGGCAATATGGTCAAATATATATATAAATTATAGAATGTCCTTATTGAGCTGGGCTTCTCCTACTCAGGGGCTTTTTGAAGGAGAATTAATTGAGTAGTCCTTTATTTTAAAAAAAGGCCCAAAAAGGGGGTTTTACTAAAAATCCCAAAAACAAATTGATAAAATCAACGCTAAAACCTTTTTCCTAGTACCAAAAATAAATAAATAATAAAAACAATCTTAGAGAGCTGTGTTGGTGAAGGAAATGGTGTTTGATTTTATGTCATTTTTTTTCCTATTTTGATATTAGAAAAATGAAAAATAGATAGAATGTAACCAAAGAATTATATTAAACCAATTTAGAAAGTTTTAGGATTGGTTGAAATACCTTTCAAAAGTCCCATGATTGAAATTGCTGGTATCTAGTGACATTGATTTCTTCGTGTATAGCATCTCTCCAGCAAGAATGACATAAGGCTTTCAACAAATGATTTAGGTTCATGAGAAGATTGAACTGGCATGAGCTAAGCTCTATGTTTTGGGAAAAACCATTCATCAGGTAAGATTAAAAAAATCTTTTAGTGTAGGGGGCTTAATTAATCCCAAAGGAAAAAAGGAAAAGAGAAAAAAAACCTGGTATAATTTACTTCTTTTCAATAGATAAACCAAAAATTACATCACATCCCTCTTAATAAACTTTTTATTTTCTTCTTGGACTTGTATACCATTGCTAGCAAATTTATCTCTGATACTATTGCCCAAAAGGCTTACAGTTCAACACATATAGGGATTAGGTATATGCTTGCTAGTAACAACATTATATTAGGCTATGCCTTGGTAAGATAAAAATTGTGGTGATCAAAATTTAGGGCACGATTACAAAGTTCTTTACCATATCTAAAGATCAAAGTATTCAAACAAATTTAATGGGAACATTAAACAAGGATTTTTTTTTTTTTTCTTCTTTTTTGTCCAATTGATAGGAATCTCATCAAAGAAAATAGAAGGTTGACACTCAGGAGAAGCCTCCATGAAAGAAACAGAGAGAAGGAAACTGAATCACACCCCTCGGAGAAGTAAACAGAGGAACACTTTGTTGCTAATGACGCTGGTCTTGCCAAAGCCCTCTAGCAGTCAAAGACAATGAATTTAGCTGATTGAGCTTTTATTGGAGACTTTCTTACCCAAGGTGCTCATAATGAAATTATTAAGTAAACGCACACAGTGCATCCTTGCTGCCAATTTTGAATCCCAACAATGCCACTGTCCTAATTTGATGCAGACAAGGCTAGCAACACAACATTCCACCTCATCAGCAAATGCATGACAGAAAAGTTGAAAAATGTGCACATTATTTCTTCAGAAAAAGAAAAAGAAAAAAGACACACACACACTAGCGTGTCCTTTGCTATAAAGTTACATGAAACACAAACTTTTAGCCAACTGGATGTGTCTCCCTTGAAAGAATCTAACTGTTGCAAAAATAAAAAATAAATAAAAAATAAATCAAGAAACTCTCAGTTGCCACATTATGTCTTTTACTCCAGGACATAGAAATTGGATTGATCTTTCTACTAAGCTAAAGTAGAACTGTATAGTTGTATTCGGATCTTGACTTTAACTAGAAATTTGTGGAGGGAAAGAAAAAGGAAGGGATTCACAATTTTCCTTCCCTTTTCTTCTTCCTCAACAAATCACTCCTCAAATTCTAAGACCAAAAAGCGCCTGTGTTAATCGGCATGACTTGAGAAAAAGCAATCCAAAATAAAAACAGGTTTCGCTCGATTTTATTTATCTTATTTTATTTCCTCCACGTATATAGTGTAAAGGGGAGCTGAGAGCTTATTAATTGAATGTGGAAAATATTTAGCTGAAATATTCTATCATTTCACCTCTATGGAGCAATAACAAGGGGATGAAAAATTAGTACCGTGTAAGAATTTGGTCCAACTCAAAGTTAATTGATAATTGGTGAAAATGGAACTATTTACATATACCAAGCTTGGATTACACAAGTTTCTAACAAGGAATAATTCAACTTTATGAACAAGAATTGTCACACCCCAAACTCAGGCATGACCAGCCGTGTCTCACAGGGCCTTAACCCAAGGTACACATAAGCCTAAACACGAATCGATAATCACATCGAATAAATGTAACAATAGTCCAGCAATATATAAACCAAAACTTAATCCAATGACATGTCACAAGTATGAATGGCAAAACTAGCCATAACCAACTGTACGAGTAAGAAATAATGTTCTCATATAATCCTGTTGATCAAGTCTGCACTCCTCCAAACGTCGTTGCTTTACTCCCTGAAAGCACAAACGTAAGCTAGCCGACGGGTGTGTGCCGGGTACCTCTCCGATGCCTAAGTCAGCAAAATAAACAAATAGACAAAAGCTCTGTATATTCGAGAATCAAAGTTATGTTACCTGTACATATGTTATGTTGTGAGCTTTTATAGGTTCCGCGTGGCACAATCCTAGTAGGACTATTACTCCTCCTTGTAGAGTCCTCCTAGGAATCACACTCCTGAAAGATAATGCATATCCTTCAACACCCCCCTCACTACTTAAACCAAGTGAGATGGTTTTACCTCGGTAGTATGACAAAACGACCGAGCTAACATGGCCATGCTAAACTGGTAGAAATGACCGAGCTCTAACTAGCTCGGTTCTTCTCTTCGTTGCTTGTACCTCGGCTTCGCCTGTTGAGGCCGAGCTAACCATAACAAGCTTGGACTGAGCTAATCAAGAGCAAGGTCCTGAGGACAGCTCAAATCATCTAGGCTCAGAATGTTATGACGGTGCTAATTACACCATACCGACCGTGGTAACCACAAGCACATTTGGACCGAGCTAACTACAAGGTCCTCTCACTCGGCCCTTTTTACCGCGGCCCATTTACCTAGCTCGGTCCAATTTACGTATAAATTACCCTCTCAATTGCCCCTTAATTCCATCTGCGCCGCATGATTGGGATTACCCGTTACCAGTCGAGCTAAAAACTTCTGCCTTTCAACCGGGCTAAATTCACACCGAGCTACTAATCTGTCCGGTCAAAACGTCTTTTCAGTCGCTGTAACTGAATCGCTTCCCATTCCATGGACACGTGGCAAACTCTTATTGGCCCAGCGTAGTTGTCACACCGTCTTCGTACTCCGAAACATTTGAACAGTCCCGCCTTTTTTCTTTTTACTTTATAACAAAAGTTTTGAACCAACCATTTCCACTATTCATCTCCTCTCTCTCTCTCTCTCTCTGAGCTTCCATTTTTCCAAACACAGTACCTGTAAAGCTCTCCCTCATGACTTTGATCTTCATCAACTCGTCTTTCGCTGATATTGTTTCCATCTTCAGTTCCTTCATTCTTGACTGGTATGTGGCTCAAATCTGTTTCCTTTCCGTTTATTTCGCACTATTTTTGTAATTCATAGTGTAGTATGTATGCTTCTCAAAACACTTTGTAGTTTCCACGGGATATGGCCACTTTTGCACAAGAACCATGCAATAGATCCTCTAGATTCACGAACAATCTGGGAAACAATGCTTTTCATCCAAAATAATACTTCAACCGAACTAGGAAGTTGTTTGTATTAGGTGCGAACCTAGCAAAACTGAACAACCGAACTAGGACTTCATGCCATATCTGTAGTTTCAAATAGGTCTAAGTACCTTCTGTTTCACTTAGTCGAACTAACGAACTGTATTAGGTTTGCGCAATGCCGCGCTAGAAAGCATCAAACACCGACCGAGCTATAACTTGGGGCTAAACCAGCTCCCTGACTTAGTAAAAGCCGAACTAAGGATGTTGTACCGTAAGCTTCAACCGAGTTACGAATTTCTCGTTCCACTTAACCGAGCTAAAGTCTTCTGCTCCAACCGGGCTAAGAACGGATAGTATGCCACGTAGCAGAGCTAGGACTTTATTTATTTTACCTTTGTTACTTCTAACACGGTCCAACGATCTGTGCTTAACACTTTTCCTTTTCACTTTGCAGACTGACTTAGGTCGGCCAAGCACACCGTTGGATGCCCAACCGAGATACTGAAAGTCATCCCAACGCCAAGCTAAATTATACGTAATTTAAGGCCACATGGGGAAGTATCGATTTTTAGTGAACTCTCCAGGAGCCATAGCCGAGTTCCGAAAGGATTACCAAATTCCAGACGACGTCCACCTCTCACTAGCCGAACTAGACACCATTCCCTGGGGAAAATCGGGCTTCGTGCCTTTCAACGTTATTTCCATTGTAGAGGCCGGTCTCCGTATTCCCGTTCAGCCTCTTCTTTGCGAATTCCTCAGACAAACAAATCTTTGCCCTACCCAGCTTTCCACAAATTTATACCGAATAATAAACGGCATCGCCGAGCTAAACCGTCGGCTTGGCCTTAACCTCAGTCTGGCCGAACTATTTCACCAATATTCCCTTGGCCAGAATGAAGATGGCTGGGTATATTACCTACGAATAAGACGCCGCCGAGAAAAGATAATAAAGAACACCCCAGACAAAGATGTAAATGACGACGATTTTTTCTGGGTTTCTGGAAATTTTGAAGACTAGGAGGCCCAGATCCCGGGCGACCGAATTAACTGGAACAAAGGAGTCGCCGGCATAAATACCTCGGTTTAGTGTTGTGCTTTCTTTACTTCGTTATTCTCATTTTCAACCGTACTAACCGTTGTCTTTTTCCTTTATGCAGACTTAAACCCTCTTAAGTCTCAGTACAGTTACCCCAACCTAGACGCACTTCACGCGGCACTACGATATCCCAACCGAGGTTGGGCCGAGCTACTAAATTTTGAACCGACCTACAGATACAGTAGTAGGAGGAAGACCAGGGTCACAGACTTCCTTTTAGAGCCATCACCAGAACCTGATCCTTCCATTTTACAAATCAACCTCATTCCGTTAACAGCGGAAAAGAGATGGCCAAAAAGAGAGCTGTCAGGGCGCTCATCACCAAAACAAACCAAGCCGAGGTACCACCAACCGGTCAAACACAAGAGGCCGTGGTGGTGTTTCCAACCACCCAGCCTTCATCATCTCGGCCCAGTAAGCGTGCTCGGACTTCCACAACCGAGCCACGCCTTGTTGACGAGGATGAAACCGTGCTTCCCCAAACCACACCACCGAGCCCCCAACCTGAACGCTCTGACCGAGCTAGTTTCTCTGAGTGGGTGCCAAAGATCACCTATAAGAACCGTGCTGTTACTAACACTGACTCAGTCGTGGCAGACAAAGACCACTCACTTGCTTTTAACCTTGCAAAAAGTGTGTCTGCCACCTGACATGGAACATCACGACCACCTTACCGAGCTAAAAGCCATCCGCTCGGCCACCAAATCGATGGTGTTGGTGAGTACTCCTCTTTTTACTTGCCCTAATTTCTACATCTGTTTGCTCAGTTCAGCTCAAAATTGTTCCTCTTTTTGTAGGCTCTACAGAAGAACCACATCGCTCATAAGCGCGTGTTGGAGCTTCGAAAAACCACAAGGCAGGCCGTGGCAGAGGTCGATGCTAAATCGGCCAAGCTAGAAGAGGCCAAGAAGAAAATGGCCGAGCTACATACCGAGGTGCCCCGCCTGACCGGTCTTGTCAGCTCAGCTGAAGTAGATAAGCAAAAGGTTGCGGCTATGCTGAAAGACAAATATCTGCGCAAGCTAGCCAAGCTCGAGGGAAAAAAGAACGCTGAGATCGCTCAGTTAGAGAAGAGCATGGAAGACGCCGAAAACCGGGGTTATAAGGAGGGAGAGACCACTTACATCCAACAATGCGAAGCGGCGAAAGATATATTCTTCAAATGTGGATGGAAGGCGGCAGTGGCACAGCTCGGTCATAGCCAAGAGACCGAGATCTTCCTCAACCCTCCTCCTCATTTCATACCGAGCTATATGGTGGAGTATGTTACTGCCATTCAGCAAAAATTTCTTCAAGAAGAGGATAAAGAAGAGGCATTAGAGCCCAACAATACCCCAGTCGTCGCCAATGATCCTGCTGGTCAGTCAGCTCAACTGGAGCCACCGGTGGAAGACATGGTTGAAGATGTGACCGAGCTACCTGCTGAAACCGGGGTTCGAGTTGATTTGGATGCGGATCTTGACGACCTTTTTGCTTGATCCTGTATTTTCTGCTTTTGTCTTTTAGAAAGAATGTGTAACCGGGCTGAAGTCCCACTCCTTTGTAACTCTTTTTGCATCTTGAATGAAATCTTTTTTCTTTTTTTCTCAACTTCAAGTTCGGTTTACTCCATGCTAGCACTTATTTTCCATTATGATTTGTGTGAAGTATAATATTTTCTGGCTAAGATACCTATCTTTGTCTTAACCTTGAAATCTATCTGGTCATACCTGCCAACCTCTTCAGCCTAGGTTTTTACCTCGGCTGAAGATCACTAAAAGTTGTTATTCCAGCCAATCACTCTTCAGCCAAGATCCTTATCTCGGCTGAAGAGTACTAAAAGTTGATCATTCCTGCTAACCACTCTTCAGCCTTGATCCTTATCTCGGCTGAAGAGTACTAAAAGTTGGTTATTCTAGCCAACCACTCTTCAGCCTTGATCCTTATCTTGGCTGAAGAGTACTAAGAGTTGGTTATTCCAGCCAACCACTCTTCAGCCTTGATCCTTATTTCGGCCGAAGATTATTAAAAGTTGGTTATTCTAGCCAACCACTCTTCGGCCTTGATCCTTATCTCGGCTGAAGAGTACTAAAAGTTGGTTATTCCAACCAACCACTCTTCAGCCTTGATCTTGATCTTAGCTGAAGAGAGCTCAAAATTAGTTATTCCTGCCAACCTAGAGCGAAGTGTTTGGTTATTTCTGCCAAACGTCCTGCAGCCTAGATCCTTATCCTCGGCTTAGGAGAAGTGTTGGTTTTTCCAGCCAACCTCTTCAGCCTAGATCCTGATCTTAGCTGAAGAGAGCTCAAAGCTGGTTATTCCTGCCAACCTAGAGCGAAGTGTTTGGTTATTCCTGCCAAACGTCCTGCAGCTTAGATCCTTATCCTCGGCTTGGGAAAAGTGTTAGTTTTTCCAGCCAACCTCTTCAACTTAGATCCTGATCTTAACTGAAGAGAGCTCAAAGTTGGTTATTCCTGCCAACCTAGAGCGAAGTGTTTGGTTATTCCTATCAAACGTCCTACAGCCTAGATCCTTATCGTCGGCTTAAAAGAAGTGTTGGTTTTTCTAGCCAACCTCTTCAGCCTAGATCCTGATCTCGGCTAAAGAGAGCGCAAAGTTGGTTATTCCGGCCAACTCTGCTTTCAATGCCCCTAACTTACTAAAACAGCTTTTACAGCAGAAAACAATTATACTGAAAAGAAACTACTTGTTTTATTGAGAAAAGGAAAACTACAAGTACGTTTAAAGAAAAGCTAAAAATAAAACAGTTTGAGATTGGCAGTGTTCCACGACCTGGGAATGGCCTTGCTGTCTTTACCTTCTAAGTGGTATGCCTCTTTTCTTGCTAATCCAACCACTTTGTAAGGTCCTTCCTAATTGGGCCGTAACTTGCCATCTCCGGGTACCAGGGTGTTGCCCATTAATTTGCGCAACACCCAGCCTCCAATCTTGAATTGCCTTGGATGTACTGTCTTGTTATATTTTCTGGATAACTCTTGCTGGTATGAGGCAATGTGAACCAGTGCTCTTTCTCTTTTTTCTTCTGCAAGGTCGAGCTCCAATGCTATGGCTTCTCCATTTAAGTCTGGATCAAAATTTTCACTTTTAATTGTGGGGAGGCCGACTTCTAGTGGGATTACTGCTTCCATGCCATAGGCTAAGGAAAAAGGTGTTTCTCTAATAAACCGCCGAGGTGTGGTACGATAAGCCCATAAAACATGAGGGAGCTCCTCCGCCCACTTGCCTTTTGCTTTCTCCAGCATTTTCTTCAATCCATCTAAGACGACTTTGTTTGATGCCTCCGCCTAGCCATTTGCTTGGGGGTATGCCGGTGTAGAGTTGTAGAATTCTATCTTGTATTCTTCACAAAAGCCCCTAAAAATTTTACCATCGAACTGAGTGCCGTTGTCAGATATTAAAGCTTTTGGTATGCCGAATCGAGTGATGATATTCTACCAGACGAACTTCTTCACATCTTTCTCCTTTATTAATGCTAGTGCTTCCGCCTCCACCCACTTTGTGAAGTAGTCTGTTGCAGCAAGAAAAAACTTTCTGTTGCCGGGTGTCGTTGGAAGTGGTCCTACTATGTCCAAGCCCCACATTGCGAAGGGCCATGGGCTAGTTAATGGTAGAAGCTCTCTGGCTGGTTGATGTATTTGGTGTGCGAACTTCTGACATTTCTCGCACTTCTTGACATACTTCTCTGAATCTTCTTGCATGTAAGGCCACCAATATCCCTACGAAATTGCTCTGTAGGCCAATGATCTTCCTCCTTGGTGGCTTCCGCATACGCCTTCGTGTATCTCGAACAAGAATGCCTCGACCTTGCTGGATGAACGCATTTCAAGTAAGGTCCTGTGAAGGATTTTTTGTACAAGGCCATTGATGGGGAGAGCCAAAATCGCTGCGACTTTGCTCTAATCTTGTTGGCTTCTTTCTTCTCTTCGGGTAAGACGCCATCTTTTAAGAACATTATAATGGGATCCATCCATGATGGGCCTAATTCGGCGCAACATACCTCAGCTACTTCGGGTTCTTCAATGCTTGGTCTTGGTAAGTAGTCAATCAGTAATGGATGTGGGATGGATGTATCTGCCATTGAAGCAAAGCCTGCTAGTTCGTCTGCTCTACTATTTTCTTCTCTGCCGATTTGCTCTATCCGCACTACTTCAAATTTCATGATCTCTTTTCTGACTAACTCTTGGTATTTAGCCATCTTTTCATCCTTTGCCTCGTAGTCGCCTGAAATTTAGTTTACCACCAGCTGTGAGTCACTGTAAACCATTAGCTTGGTGGCCTTCATGTAGAGTGCTGATTTTAGGCCTGCCAGAAGCGCCTCATACTTCGCTTCGTTGTTTGATATTGGGAAGCCAAGGTTGACTGCTTGTTCCACTATTAGGCCATCTGGTGAGATAAGGACTATGCCAAGTCCAGCACCGTGTTTGTTGGACGCTCCATCCACGAAAAGCTTCAACATCTCTCCAACGAACAGCTTCCAGCAAGTGGAAGGATCGGATGATGCCTTGGGGTCATGAGTGTTGCTGGTGTTTTCTTCAAAGTCCACATTTACTGTTTGCCCCTCACTATCTGATTGTACCAAGTTTTTACTTGTTGATGAGTCTTTGCTTGGTGTAGCATGGCTTACTTCTTCCTCCCTTTCTTCACTCCGGTCTATTTTGGGATGTGGCTGGGCATCCTGTATCAGGGGTTGTGCATTTCCTGCGGTGCTTTCCATCCCCATTTCGGTTGTACCAGTCAAGTCAACTGGGCAGATGTAATGACTTCTTGGTGTGAACTCTGCCACAAAGTCTGCCAAAGTTTGGACTTTTATTGTGGTTCTAGGTTGAAACTTGATGTCAAACTGTTCCAACTCCACTGCCCACTTCAAGATTCGCCCAGAAAAAGCTCGCCCTCTCAAACAAAGCTTTTAATGGAAAAGCTGTGAGGACGATTATGGTGTGGGCGTGGAAGTAATGCGACAGTTTCCTAGAGGCCATTATCAGGGCTAAGGCCAGTTTTTTCCAATGGTAAGTACCTGGTTTCTGCGTCCAGTAAGGTTTTGCTGACATAAAAGATGGGCAGGTGTTGGATTCCTTCCGCTCTGACCAACACCGCGATGACTGCGTGCTGTGAAACTGCCAGGTACAAAAAGAGCTCTTCACCAGGTATTAGGGTTACAAGCAACGGTAGGGAAAACATGTATTCTTTCAGGCTTTCTAGGGCGTGATCGCATTCTTCATCCCACTCAAACTTGGCCTTTAACGCTTGAAAAAATGGTCGACATCTATCTGACAACCGACTTATGAACCGGTTGAGCGCAGCTGCCATACTAGTGAGATGCTGCACTTCTTTTACTAAGTTGGGCCTCTCTAGATCCTGAATTGCTTTGATCTGAGAGGGGTCTGCCTCTATACCTCGGTTGGTCACCAGGAAGCCTAGGAATTTGCCAGATCCTACGCCGAACGCACACTTGGATGCATTAAGGCATAACTTGTTCTTTTTCAGGATCTGAAACATCTCACCTAGGTCCCTGAGATGGTCATTCTCATCCTTGCTTTTGACCACCATATCATCTATGTATGCCTCCATTTTTGTGCCTAATAATGGTTCAAACATCTTGGTGACCATCCGCTGGAATGTTGTCCCTGCATTCTTTAGGCCAAAGGGCATGACCTTGTAACAATACAATCCTCTAGGAGTTGTAAAAGATGTGACCTCCTGGTCTGGCTCATACATAGCGATCTAATGGTAACCTCTATATGCATCAAGAAAGCTAAGCCGGTTGTGTCCTGCCGTTAGATCTACCAGTTGGTCTATTCGTGGGAGGGGAAAGCTATCTTTTGGGCATGCCTTGTTGATTGTTTTGTAATCCATGCAGACACGCCATTTTCCATTCTTCTTTGGCACTACTACGGTATTGGAGATCCACCTGGGATAGTGCACTTCTCTAATAGCTCTTGCCTCCAATAAGTTTCCCACTTCTTCCGCCACAATCTCGGCATGGTGGAGTGCTGATTTTCGAGTGCGCTGTATAATTGGTCTGGCAGTTGGGTGGACGTTTAGTTGGTGATAGATGAAGTTTGGATCAATGCCAGGCATGTCATAAGGCATCCAGGCGAACACTTCGATGTTAAAGGTTAAGAATTTCATGACCTTTATTCTCTCAGTGCTGAGCTGAGCAAAAAGAACTTTTATGGGTCTTTTTCATCTATCCTTACCTGTACCAAGTCTTTCACCGCCTTCTGTTCAGTTGCTTTGCCAACATCTGCAAACAGCTCATTGCTTTCAGGTTCTTCCACCATCTGTACATATCCCTTGGCAGCGGGGCTGCCATTTACTGTGACGAAGCATTGTTTGGACATAATTTGGTCTCCAAAGACCTCTTCAATTACTCCGGCTTCGTTGGGGAACAGCAATACTTGATGGTAGGTTGACGCTACCGATCGCATGGCATGCAGCCATGTCCTTCCAAGATTATGTTGTAAGTGAAAGGGACTTTCAATACTCAGAATTCCATTTGTTTCGTCATGCTTCTTGCTCTGACTGGGAGGATTATCTTGCACACTGGCCACTTTGGCATTGAGTTGAATCCGATTAGGGGAGATGTTACAGGCGCCAAGTCTTTGTCTTCCAGTTGCAATTGTTTGAAGGTTTCGTAATATATTATCTCACACGAATTTCCTTGGTCGATCAAAATCCGTTTGATGTCGTAATCCTTGACGCGGAGTGTGACGACCAGTGCATCATTGTAAGGGCAATATATCCTTGCCAAGTCTCTGTCTAAAAAAGATATGACATTCGTGGCTTCTGTTCTCCCCCTTTTGATGGCAGGTTGTGCACTTAGCACCTCCCTTAAGTGCTCGGCCTTCTTGATCATTCCCCTGAGCTCACATACTTGCTCAGGTTTGAATACCTCATGTATTACGTTAATCACGCCTTGAGGTGGGGCGTCGATCGGTATTCCGTTTGGGTTGTCGTGGTTCTGGGGGGCTGGCTGGGTCTCTCTTTCTATGTACTAGTCCAGGTGCCTAGTTGCCACTAACTCCTTCAAGTGCTATCTTAATGGCGTGCAATTTTCTGTGCGGTGCCCCTTTTCATTATGGAAGGTACACTGGGATCCTTCGTCATAGTCTTTTTGTGCTTCTCCCAACTTAGCTGGCCATCGGACGAAAGGTTCATCGCGTATCTCACTGAGAATTCGGTAGATTGGTTTTTTGAACATCGTGGTAATAGCAGTGCAAACTCTTAGCCACCTTTTGTCTAGATCCTCTTTGTTGGCCCATCTGCCTCGCCCATTCCTGCTTGGTCGTTCTACCGTGTTGACTTTTGCCGAAGTCTTTTTATCTGGTATTGCTGTTGTGCCAGATTTCATCTTAGCACGGGCGCCATCCTCTTCCACACGAATATGTTGGTGCACTCTCTCCATTAAGGCCTCCATCGTGAGGGGAGGCGTCATAGTGATTGAATCCCTCAATTTGTTGTCGACTGGCAGGCCCCGTTTGTATTGTGCGATGGCGAGGTTTGTAGGACAATCTCCTATCTGGTTGAAAGTTTCCCAATAGCGACTGTTGTAGGACCTCAATGTTTTTTTGTCGCCTATGTCAATAGAGAGTAGCTGATCGATCTCCACTGGTGTCTTGGTGTTCGTTCTAAACCTTGTCACGAATGCCTCTGCCAATTGTGCCCAGGAGGCGATGCTGCCTTCTGGTAGCCTTTCGAACCAAGTTAGATCCAGGTCGCCTAGGCTGGACGGAAACAGGATGTACATTAAAGCCTCGTTTCGCCGGTATACTGCCATAACCTAGCGAAAGTGGCTCAAGTGCATGTAGGGGTCCGTCTTCCCCTCATAAGTGGTGAATTTGGGCTGGTGAAAGCCCGAAGGTAGTGGTACGTTCTCAATTGCCGGAACGAACGGCGAGGTCTGTAGCCTTGCTAATGCTTTGTCTGTTGGTTCGTAAGCAAGGCGCAGTATTGGCATTCCTACCTCGACGCTCCCATGCGTCAGAGGAGCCAACCGCTGAAGGGCTGAAACTCTGCGCGGGTCGCGCGCCCTGGTATCTTCCTTCCATCGTGCCATTTCTTCTAGCACAATTCGCAAATCGGATGATCTAGGCAACTCTGTCTGCCTGGATGACGTCTGGTGTGTGCGCGAGGGTCAATAGGTGCTTCCCTCAGTATATGACCTCTCAGTTCTCGTTCTCTCAGACCTGGAGTAACGAGTCCTGGGAGTTCTTGACTGAGTGTCGCCTGTTCTCAGGCTCCTACTTTCTGCTTGCGATGGTGTGGTATGCCTACCATGATCTTTCGAGTGGCGAGGAGGCGTACTGCTTTTGCTCCCCTCTCCTGTCGCCACCCCTTTTCCTTTGATCTGGCGCTTCATAGACTCCATGTCTGCCGCCATCTTCCTTATTAACTCGTCTTATTCCTTTACGCGATGCTCCAGAACTTGAGGAACCATCCTCCGCCTTTGTCTTTCAGGACTTTGGAGAACGACGGGGCCTGTTAGCCCGCCTTCCCCTGGCATCCCTCCGGGGGTTCTGTCGCTGGGGCTCTAAATCCAATATGGGAGGGATAGAGGGCAAACCTTCGCGCCTCCCACCTCCCTCTGGGGTTTGTCCGTCGATAGCAGACTGCGGCAAATCTTCATTGTGCGCCATTACTTCCAATTAGAGAGGAAAAACTTGATAAAGAGGTTTTGTTCTTTTTGGTGTTCCCACAGACGGCGCCAATTGTACGAGCAAGAAATAATGTTCTCGTATAATCCTGTTGATCAAGTCTGCGCTCCTCTAAACGTCGTTGCTTTACTCTCTGAAAACACAAACGTGAGCTAGCCGGCGGGTGTGTGCCGGGTACCTCTCTGATGCCTAAGTCAGCAAAATAGACAAATAGACAAAAGCTCTGTGTATTCGAGAATCAAAGTTGTGTTACCTGTACATAGGTTATGTTGTGAGCTTTTATAGGTTCCGCGTGGCACAATCCTAGTAGGACTATTACTCCTCCATGTAGAGTCCTCCTAGGAATCACACTCCTGAAAGATAATGCATATCCTTCAACACCCCCCTCACTGCTTAAACCAAGTGAGATGGTTTTACCTTGGTAGCATGACAAAACGACCGAGCTAACATGGCCATGCTAAACTGGTAGAAATGACTGAGCTCTAACTAGCTCGGTTCTTCTTTTCATTGCTTGTACCTCGGCTTTGCCTGTTGAGGCCGAGCTAACTATAGCAAGCTTGGACCGAGCTAATCAAGAGCAAGGTCCTGAGGATAGCTCAAATCATCTAGGCTCAGAATGTTATGACTGTGCTAATTACACCATACCGACCGTGGTAACCACAAGCACATTTGGACTGAGCTAACTGCAAGGTCCTCTCACTCGGCCCTTTTTACTGCGGCCCATTTACCCAGCTCGGCCTAAGTTACTTATAAATTACCCTCTCAATTTTCAAAAATATATACTGAATGAGACGCAAACCACCCACAAAATTAAATAATTCTAAATAAAACCCAACCACAATGTATGCACAAAACCAACATAACAAACTAAAACAAAATAAATGAATAAAATCCCCACTATGCCTAGAGGTCCATGCAATTAAATCCCCACTATGCCATGAGTCCACTCTAAGTCCTTCTATCACCTGGAAATGATAAATAACTAAGTTAGTTGATAGTTCAGTGAGTAGAAGTATGGATAGTAAAATACAATTATGAAAACAATGATGGATAGTAAAAATAACAAGTAACATGCCACAAAGTTCTCAAGGCAATAAGCTCATTGGATCCAATATCGAACCAAGAGTCATCCTTAGGATGGCAACCCGGCCTTTTCTCCAAGATGATCTGATTGAAGGTCACCTAGCCTAACCCAGGTCTTTTCTTTACAATCGTTGAGCACTAGAGTCATCACCGCCCAACCCGAATCTATTCCCTAGTGGCCAGAGTCACCACACACAGTGGAATAAATTCCCTAGACTTTTATATATAGATGGTCCCAATAATTAATACAAATCAGTTTCGCAAAACATGATAATTCACCATTATAAACATGAGATCATAACAAATAGTTTACAGTATGCCAAGTTTACACATGTTTTAGAAATAACTTAGTTCCAATAATATTATAATAATTTAACCAAGGTTGTTTGGTCATTAAACGACAATTTACTTTTCAAATAGTTTTAGGGAAGTGGAACGTTTATAAAAATATGTTGCATGCAACTATTCACCTGAAAATGGAATAATATAATCCCCAAATAGAGTATGAAAGTCCAACTAGTGCCCTGAACTAAATATGAAAACTACACGTCATTACTAATTTAAAAATACTAAAAAGAATAATAAACTAAGTAACTCCAATCTAAAACGCACTAATATAGCTCAACCTAACTCACCGCTACTCTTAAATAATACCTACATTCATGTTTTTCAAGGTCTCAAATAACCCAAGATATGGGTTCAAATTGAAACTTAATTAAATATCACTTTGAGATAAAATAAATTTTAAATAAGGTTTTCCAATCTATTCGCTAATTTAAAAACCCACTCCACGTTGTTCGAAAAATTTCAAAAACCTTTAGATACTCAAATGCATCCTAAGTTTCAAATCCAATTGATTTTACTCAATTTGCTTATCAAAATAATGATTTACAATTAATTATGTCTAAACAGGTCACTTTCTATAGCACTTTAAAGAAATTGATGGTTCTCTTAACACTACAGGAAAAATTGCCTTTACCAGCGTTTCAAAAATGCCGCTATAAGTGGCTGATTCAGGCCGAATGGTACACCACTAAGGCCAATAATTAGGAACTTTTAACCCTACTTGCCTGTCAAATTATATATTTTATGCATGTTTAATGTCAATTAGGTTGGACACAGTGGGAGCATAAAATGAGCAAAAATGTAGAAATTGTAGAGAAAAATGCTTCACACACGTGTGGAGGCCCATTCCCACACGTGTGGCCCATCCATCGCAACCAAACAGGCCTTAAAGAAATTGCACGTGCAGGGGCCCATTCCCGCACGTGCGGAACCCTCGCCGCATGTGCGGCCATACCTCGAGAAGCGTGCCTGATGTTTTGAATGTGAGGAAAAATTGTAGAGGTATAAAAAGATAGAAAAAAGGCCATATTAGGGTTCTGAAAAATTGAAGGAGAAAAAGGAGGCTAGGGTTTGGAAAAAAAGTGATTCTCAATCTTCAAAGCAAATTCCCATGGAGGGTTTCATCTCTTCCACCTTTTCTCACTCCTCCATGAGTGGCTAGGCTCTTCTTTTCTAGGGTTTGATGAAACCCTAGCTATGTAATTAGGTTTTCTTTTTCGTTTTTGATTATGTAAAGGTTTGAACAATTGTATGGCGTTTTAAAAGTTTTAAATATATATTTTCCACTATTTCTTCAAGTATTTGGTTTTCTGTGATTGTTGAATGCTTTCCATACAATGATTTTCGTTTTATTTCATATTCAAGGTATGAGACGATGAGGAACGAGTCGTTTTGCTACCTTAGTTTAGAGCGAACGACTCGTACTACTTGAGATGGTTCATGCCTATACATTGAATGCGATGATTTTCTTGATAAATACTTCGAACTTGTAGTTGCGAAATATTATTTTGTTCAAACTGTAGCATAATTGATATCAAATTGAAACCTTATTTACGTAACTAGTGGTGAACTCATTGCCCCAGGTTTTTCCCCAAATCTGTAAATCCAATTTCATTTATAATTGCTAGTTTATTCGCTTTGTCAAAAGGATATACCGACTTTTTTACTTTACGTAGCTGGCGTAGCCGTCGCCATAGGTATAAGGCGCTTTATAAACGTCGCTGATACTTGTAGTGGCATTTTCATAAGCGTCTGTATAATATGCAATCCGTTAAAATAATAACTGATGACACCACAGGATATAATGACGTTTTGAACAAAAATGCCATCTTTTTTCTTTATGTCATAATTTAATTAAAATATAAAATATGTTAAGCTGGTTGGTTATTTATTCACATTCCAATTTTCATAAAACCATAAAGCATGACATAGCAAAAAGTAAAAGTAAAACTAGAAGATGATGAAATAAAACCATCAAATTTGATATTTGATTAAAAAAAAAAAAAAAAAAAAAAAAAGAGTTCATAGAAGCATATTTAAGTTCTAAACTTCACCTCGATCTTTAAAAAAGAAAAAAGAAAGAAAAAAAAAAAGAAAAGGGTTCTAAAATTCACCAATCAATACACTTGGATATTTTAATGCTCTTACTAAAAATAAAAAATAAAAAAATTCTTAAAAGATTTCAATTTTGGGCCTGTTAAAAAAAACAAAAGAAAAAAGAAAAAAGAAAAAAACGAGCTGCAAATTCCTCTTACATCTTGAGTCAGATCTTTCCCTCAGCAAAATTATCCTTTTGACCTACAGATAAATAAATAACAGTTGTAAATTATAATCCTTTTGAAGAAAATCTAGAACAAAGCAATAAATACTATCAAAAGCATGAAGAGATGAAAGCTAATACATAAATCACCAATATAATAAGAACATGTATATTCCTTGCTTGTTCTAGATTTAATATAATCAAATCTGGTGCCCAAATTTCAGTGAAACCAAACAATTTTTAGATCAGACATGGTTCTAAATGATGAAAACAAAACACTAATTACCTCTGGTGCCCAAATTTCTTCATACTTGCAAGCAATTAGCATTGAACTAATGCCGACCAATTGAAGCTCCCTCCTTGGGACATCATTCTTTGAAAGGTACCGATCAACTATGTTAATTGTGAGGTAAAGGGTCTTAGGCATTAGTTCAAACTTCCTGTGAACCTTTGTTTCTATGAGAATTGATCTCATCTTTGAATTGATTTCAGGCCGTGAATCCATGTAATCGTGAACTCGACTCTCACCCTACCATAATAAATTCCCATTAATGAGCAAAACATGTCGATAGATAGAGAAGGTAAAAAGACAGAAAAATAAAGGCCAAAATAGTA
Organism: Camellia granthamiana; assembly: GCA_036172215.1. Taxonomy (NCBI): domain Eukaryota; kingdom Viridiplantae; phylum Streptophyta; class Magnoliopsida; order Ericales; family Theaceae; genus Camellia; species Camellia granthamiana. The sequence goes on from CM069908.1 coordinate 63,068,317, forward strand.
CCTCTGTTAACTTGTAGAACTTGTAGATGTCCTCAACATACTCCACAACTGCCAATTCATTATCAACATCTACTGCATCAATGTCTACTATTGGATCCTTCGGTTTCGTGGTGGGTCCACACAATGTCTGAGGTAGATCAAATTAAGTAACAAGGAATAATATACATATACAAATAGAAAAAGTATGTACAGGGGGGAAAAATTGATGATGAAATTGAAATTGAAATCGAGAGAAGTCCACACTAACAACCTTGCTTCAAGCAGTGAGGATTGAAGTCATAGTTTTGACCTCATTCCTAGGAGACCCAACTCGCGACTTTCTTGCAATGACAGTGACAGGCTTTTTCTCCTCGGACTCCAATTCCTCATCAGAGCTTATGACAATTACTATATCTGGTTTTGGAGGATCGTAGTGCTTCTTGTGCCTAGCAGCAACTGCTGCTTTTACTGCACATCCACCATTAACAACTTCTGCAAGTGGTTTCTGCAGATTTAATATAATCAACTACCTTGTAGTCCTAAGCAATTTCACGGACAAGCCTCTTGAATAGAAGCTTCCTAATTAGGAGTTCAGTACTCTTTTGGTACCTGCAATTTTCACTACACATCAATTAAGATAGCAAATTACTTCACTAGTTAATAACAGTAATATATATCAACACAGCTTGAAAATTTATTTAACATTCTTTGTAAAAATCAAACACTCACAGAACCTGTACTGTACAAAACCAAAACTATTCAGAAAGATGAAGTCAATGTTGATTAATGTGATGGACCAACAAACATTTTTGTGTAATATTCACACTTATTTATCATTTATATTAACTTATGTTTCATTTACTTTTATCTCACCTTTATATGTTGTTCAACAGAAACTTCCAAGAATCACACAGAGAGCCTCAATCAACATTTGACTCCATATATGCTGGTGGGACCATCGAGAAAACTCCAAACAATGCTCAGTCAACATTAGCCTCCATGAACTAGGACAAATACTAAGACAAACAGAAAAGTCTATATTCGTATGGGACCCCCTGGCTTACAATTCTCCATATTCCAAGCCGTAACTAAGCTGGACATTATTTAAAAACAATTTTCCCAAAAAAAAAAAAACCAAGAAAAACGATACCAAACATGATAAAGGTAAAAACAAGCAAACCCGGGTAAGAACTACTCTATTCAAAACACCAAAAATAACTATCAGACTACTGTAGAGGATGACATTCAAGATTTACGAGGTTGCCTAGTTTGACAACGGGGAGGGTGGTCCCGAGACGGTCTTTAAAGGATGCTCATGTGAACTATGGCTGACGAGGACAGTTGTTTACGCCCACACCCTATCTACAGATGAAGATGAGTTATTCGAAGATGAAACCATCCCTGAATCGAATACGGATACATATGGGAGAACAGAGCACCACCCAGGGAAAATAACTATAGTGGTCATTCCAAGAAAGCTGCTTAATAGTTACCATATGGATTAATGAAACCAATAACTATTTACGTATTTTATACATTCAAAATTTTGGAAAATTTTTTTTTGATCGATTTTCAAACTCAAAACATCTAACAATATGGTGCATATCATTATACATTTATATTTTAATTAGAAAAATAAATACTTTTAAGGACTTACAAAGTTCCCATATTGGAGGATAGGGAATTTGGAAAAGAAAAACGTTATCATAATATTCCCAATTTCAGGATATTTTCTACTCTGACAAAATCAAATCAAATCAATTGTGTACTGCAACAGTCATTACAACAATAATTCATTTGCCTATGCACAGATCCAATAGAAACAAATTACCAAAATTCCCGAATGAGAAAGTAATAAAATATATCAAGGTGGATTAGGGGCAAGGATTTGGGTATGTTGTACGAACCTTGTCAATATCTGCAATGATTTCAGGATTAAGCTCCATCTTGCATGCATCCACGACTTGTTGCAGCTGCCACAACTTTGTTGCTCCAAAAACAGCACTGGCAACAAGAGGGTGTTTCAGAACAAAGGCTGTCCAAAGGAACCAAGAGTTAATAGTTGATGAGTCAAATACGTAGTGCAATGTATTTATTTCATCAGTAAGCTACACCAAGAACATACCACACTATAAACAAAGGATATGAAAAATTGATACACATTAATAAATGCATACATGAAGATTTTATTGAGCTATCTAGTCTAGTAGAACTAAAAGTGAAGAGTTTTTTTTTGAAAATTTTTGAAAAAAAATCTAATTACTGTTTTTGAATTTTTTTCTTTTAAACTTTTTTGGTCCTTTTTAGATTAGACCTGAAAAGAAAATTTTTTTTACACAAATCCAAAAAAAAGTGACTTTTTTTAGCTGGCTTTCAGTATGATCAAGTGAGTTTCAAATTTCTAATCCACGCAGTATTGCGCAGAGACCATTGTAAAACCTTTAAAAATTGATCAAAATATAGGGAGGTAAGCAACTGTGAGTGCACAGGGGGGGAGATTGTTATCATACCAATTGCTAGAGATACAGGGTGAAGACCATATTTTCATGCAATGTCAATATATGCCTGCAAAAAAACAGGTTAAGCATGCATAAAATAATTATAAACAATCTTGAGCTTAATGAAAGACTCCAACAAGTTGGTGATTATCATCTTTTCCAAATTTTTTTTTTTTTAGTCAAATACTTCACAATTTCAAGAAGAAGATATTGGTATCTCCATTTTCAGCTGCTACAAAAATAAACTAATTCTTGGTGTGTGAACGATTTGCTTACTTTGGTAGCATTTTTTACAACGGTATGGAACAGGTTGTATTTGGATTCCCCTTCTGAATACCTCCCTGGGCAAAAGAAATGGAGCAATGAGATAGATTCACCAGTACGTTGCAAGATTTAAACAAGTTAGTGATTCAGCCTTCAAAAAGATTCAAACATTGATAGAATGCCAACCAATGACAGGGCTAACAATGAAAGAAATGGTTGAGAAATGATAATACATCATTGGATGAGCTCATGGCAACATCCATATAATAATTTATGGTCAAAGAGGTAAAACTTTTTTGTTGAAGTAGTTTTAAATCATTGCCAAACTAGTTTGAAAGAAAGTGTTTGCTGCATTAATCCTTGAATAGAAGCAATAACTTGAAAATTTTTAAATGCACAAAATTCAATCACAAAATTGGACACAATCTTCTGTAATTAGATTGTGTGTGTCTACAAAAACTTTTTTTGAAACACAATCTTCTGTAATTTTTTTGAAAAAATGCCATAACAAAAATGTTGTTATAGGCCAATTTTCTTGTATACGAGTAATCAATGCAAAGCCAAAAACGTAAGAAACTAGACTCATAACCGGTTTTAATGACACTAATTTGATAATTTTTTGATTTATACCCAAAAAGTACTGTTTTGTACTAGTTTTTTGGACAAATTTGAACACATTAGTTTTTATGGATTTTGACTCCCAAATATTATGAGAAAAATTTTGGAATGAAATTTAATATGTAATAAAGTTACAGTAAAAATTTCAGTTCAAAATTCATCCGTTTGATATGATTTCTTGATTTTTAAAGTATGTAATTTTATACAGAATTTTAGAAATATAAACTACACCCATTATTTCTCATCACCAACCACAAACTTGGCACCCAAACAATACACCCGTTTCTCCTATTCCTTCCCAACAAGAAGCAGATTACACACATGGAACATCACAATATATAAATATAATAAAATAGGACAATACCTTAGAGTTGTTGACCCACCAATTTACAAAAATCTCTCTCTCTCTCTCTCTCTCTCTCTCTCTCTCTCAACACTTTTCTGCTATTATCCTCACAAGGATGCGCCTCTCACCACTTAGGGACCAATTTCGATTGCTATAGTATAATACAAAACCCTAAATAATACGTCCTCCTAATCAGTTTATATTTCACGTTTATCACTTTATTATTATTGTAGACTTTCATAATGAATTTATTTATAGTTTACAATTAATTAAAATACCCTCCAATAATATTTAATTTACACTTTAATAATCACCATCAAAATATTTGTGACTTGTAAAATTATTATTATATAATTATTTATTTTATTTTTATATTTAAGTTCTCAAAAGAATTCTGCAAACCATTAACCATTACAAGTACTAAACTTAAAACACAAATAGCAAATATAATTATTAAAATGAATATGCTTAAGTTCCTTGCCAAAATAAAAAATGTTTTAGATAATTACAAGTTTTCCTTATTATTAATTTGCCCATTTCGTTTGCAATAATGCATTTAATATCTATAACCAGCATGATATATGCAGACAAAAGCAAAAAATCAAAATGAAAAACAAAAATGGAAATAATGGCTGATGAAATGAATGTGGAAGTACGCACCCGGTCGAAATTTATGGAAGGAATCTTGTTATGAAATGAATGGGGAAGTATGTACCTGATTGACAATTAAGGAAGAAATCATGTTAGAGAGTTCTAATAATTGGTCTCCTATTAAGCAAAGAAAAGTACTTGAAAAATTAAAACAGGTTGGAGAAGAATGGAACACGAACAATAGCCTGTGTAATGCTTTTGGAAATATTCTATTAGAGTTTATGTGGAAGAAATTACCTGAATCAAAATATTAGGTCATGGTTGGTTACTCTGCATACAGTGTATGAAAATCAGAAAACTGTGCTTTACTGAGAGTGACTTGCTCGAAGATCACTTCAGAATCTATAAATACAAAAGGGACACAAGCAATCTTATGCCAGTCATGTCCCTCCTCCTTGAGGCAACGGAGTTTCAGCATTGGACAATCAAAGATATTCAACATAAAAAGAGAGGGCGGAAGCCCTTCTTCTGGCAAGAATTGGAGTTGAGGACATTTTTTAATCTTCAATTTTTTGAGAGAGCCAAGGAGTTGAAGGCCCTTCTTGTTCAACGACTTGAGATTTGATAGATATCCAATGTGGAGCGTTATGAGAGTCGAGGGCAGCAACCCTTCTTCCGGAAAGGACTCCACCCTATCTTCTGGAAAGAACTCCATCCCATCTTCCGGAAAGGACAAGCCGTCATATTCACCTGTTAATGTGAAGTGTCTAAGAGAGGGAAGTCTTTGCAAATTCCACTCTCTTCGACGAGCTGTAAGTTTGCTACAATTCCAGATTTCAAGTGAACTTAAGTTGGAGGGCAGCCCACCTTCTGGAAAAGACTCAATTTCTGGACAATTATATAAGTTTAGTGATTTAAGAGAAGGAAGAAGGGTATGCATTCCCTCTGGCAGCGACTTGAGTTTGTAGCAACCATAGATCGAAAAGTTGGTCAGATTGGGTAAGGGTAATCCTCCTCGGGGAAAAGATACCATATTATTAGACAACCCATTTAATAAAAGTGACTCGAGAGATGTCAAATTTTGGAGCTCAAGCCTGTTCCTGTTTAGAACTGAAAGACTCTCAAAATTTGTGCAATTCTGGATTTCTAGAGATCGAAGCTTAGGAAAAAATCCAAGCGGCATGGATTTTAGAGCATCACAGCATTCTAAGGACAAAGTTTCAAGAGACGTGTAGCAATTCTCCATCTCATCAACTATGGGGAACACTAGATTCGGACACCCCACAACAGAAAGTCGTTTCAAATGGTTAAGGCAATTTTTGAGAGGAATCATTCCCATCGGCAATGATTGTATAGCTTCACAATCGGTGATTGAAAGGTGTGTAAGCATAGGTGGCAACCCTGTATCTGGAAATGACAATAGGTTTGGACACTCCTCTATCTTCAAGTCCTTCAAATTTGTTAGAATGCACAACTCCGGTGTCAATTCCTTTAAACTAGGCATACTCGAAATCTCCAATTTTACAAGGGAAGATATACCATGCCATTCCAATTCTACCCCATCACACCCCTTCAATACTAATAATTCACATGTGCTTGCACCTGCATCACAAGCCTTTGGAAGTGGAGCCATAAGTTTTGAGCATTCTCGAATCTCAAGTCTCACCAAAGATGGAATGCTTTTGGGTAAGCCCCCAACAAGCTTCGGACACTTGACTACACAAAGTTCTTGAAGCCGTGGGAACTCTCCAGCACCTAATATATACCATTCCACCCACTCCAACATTTCACTAAATATAAGATGCTCCAAAGATTGAAATCGTTTGCTTAAAGAACCATTTCCATAGAATTTGTGTTCCATTTTTGTAATTCCCTGCATCCTTGCAATAATTAGGTGTCTCAAGAAGGGCAGCTGACCAAGTGATGGTAAGGAAAAGCAGTACTCACAATTATCAAGACACAAAGACACTATATTACAGAATGATAGATCTTCCAACCAATCCGGAAATCTTGCGCCTCCATAGTTTTTTATCACAAGGCGCTTCAAGTTTTTATGAGGTCGTAGCTTGTCAAGGACATCTCTCTCATTCAGTGAATCATTTGTAGTGCTACCCCATTTCAACACTAACATTTCCAGGTGCATTTTCTCCTCCAATTTTGCCTCCATTGCATGCATGCCACTTGTTATATTTTGCAAATTTGAAATGGAGAGTGTCTTGCGAAGATCACGAAACTCCTTCAATTCTTCAATACCTAACCCCCTACACTTGCCCACCACAAAGGCGGTTAAATGTTAGAGACCTTTTAATTGACTCATTTGCATTGGCATCTCCTGTAAATTAGTCCCAGTAATTTCAAGATGGCGCAAGTAAATTAGTTTTCGAAGCTCAACCGGCAAGGTTGTTAGATGACGACAATTATATAGCAACAATGTTTCTAAATTATACATAGTACAAACAGATTCAGGCAACTGTGTGATTTTTGTGTAAGAAAGATCCAAATAACGTAGATGTAGTAAATTTCCAATTGAATGAGGCAATTCCATAATCTCATAACATGACAAAGACAACACCCGTAAGCATGTTAGTCTTGGCAAAATATCATCCAAGACCTTTTTGCTCAACCACAGTACAGATTGGTCAGTTGCCCTTATTGTTAACAAAGTCCTTAAAAACTTAGCCTCATTAATTATCTTGAATTTTTCACAACCATCAAATCTGCCTTTAACACATGAGAAATGGCGTATCCTTTCAGATATACATCGTGGCTTGTCATCCTCTAATCTATGACAGAAGTTTCCAAACACAAAAAGGGCTAAATCATCAAGAAGATCATGCATGACAAAATAACATTTATTAGCACTTGATTGCTGAAAAAATTGCAGAAAAAATGACCTTGATAGCAATTCGTGGAAGTACTCATAACCTACCTCTTCCTTTGTTGTACTACTTTTGGGTTGCTCAAAAAACGTTCAGCCATCCATATGAGGACTAATTCATGTATTTCAAATTGATAATCTTTAGGAAATATGGAACAATAAGCAAAACATCTCTTTAAATGTGAAGGGAGGTAGTGATAGCTCAATCTCAAGGCCGGAAGAATATTGCTTTTCTCCTTTGGCAAATCCCATATTTCACTTTTCAATATATTATTCCAATCCTCAACATCCCGTTTAGAGCGCAAAAGACTGGCTAATGTTTTTGCAGCTAGAGGCAAACCTTTACACTTTTTCACGATCTCTTTACCAATACTTTCAAGGTTTGGATGTGCACCACAATCTCCCTTCTCAAATGCATGTTTAGCAAACAATTTCCAGCAATCTTCATCTGATAATTGTTGCAAACGATGAATTGGAACTGTTTGCATAATAGATGAAACACTCTCATTGCGCGTTGTAACAATAACCCTGCTTCCATGTCCTCCATATCTAAAAGGACTCCTCAAGATATCCCAGTGATCATAGTTCTCATTCCAAACATCGTCTAGAACGATAAGAAATTTCTTCCCACTCAAGCATTCCTTGAGCTTGACTTGAAGCTGATTAAGGTCCATTTTACTTAGGACCATTGTATCAGAACTCTGCGGAATGACTGCCTCAAGAATTGTTCTTGTAACCCTTACAACATCGAATTCATCAGAGACACAAACCCATGCTTTCATATCAAAGTGATCATCCACTCTGCCATCATTGTATAAAAATTGAGCAAGGGTGGTCTTGCCAACCCCACCCATCCCCACTATTGCAATCACATCTATCTTCTGATTACCACTACTTGCCTCCTCCTCATCGGAGACCAACAACAACTTAATTATATCCTCTTTGTCATCATCCCTTCCATAAACACCATATTCATCCACCAAGCAAGTTGTTGGCAATCTGTCAGACCATTTTTTCTCAACATCTTTGGTCATCAAACCAAGGACATCTTTTTCTTTGGCAAAATATTTTAGTTTAGCAATAATCTCCTTTATCCTGGACTCTATATCAGCATCAAATGAACTAGAGGAGGAGGAAGTCAAGGTTGGGCTTCTTACCTGGTTTGGGCCACTTTGGTACTCTTGTTCATCAGATTTGCATCGCAAAGCTTCAGTAGCAATATCATCCAGTAAATCATCAGCATGATATATAACATCTTTAAGTTCATCCAACCAATCTTTTACCGCTGGATTAGTGATCTGCTTGTCCTCTGCACCATCAAGCACAACATTGAGTCCCAACAGTCTTAATTTGAGTTTCTTGAGGAGTTCATGATCATGCTTTCGAGCCCGGAAGAAGTTCACAAGCTCAGGAGAAGCCAAACGGTCAAACAGAACTTGAAGGCTAGCAGATAGAAATGCTCCTCCAACCAAGGCGGCAGCCATGTTTTTTTTATTTTTCTTTGGGTTGCAGTGTAGAAGAAAGAGAGATCAGAGAGATCAGGAAAAGGAATGAAATAGAGAGTGAAAGACATCAAATTTGGTTTGCTCACTCAAAAGTAGGGGTGAGCGCGGGTCGGTTGCGGCACGGAACCTCTAATCCGTCATCCGTCCGCCAGATTGGCAGATTAGAGAAAATCAATTCGCATCCGTCCGCCAATCCGGCGGATGCGGATTGAGCGGATTGGCGGATGGATGCGAATCGGTTTGGCGGTTTGAAATTTTATAAATTTTCAACATAGTTCAACTTGTGCATTTTGTCAAAAAAAAAAAAAAAAAAAAATATTACAGTCAATGACTTGAAAAAGTATTACAATTACTGCATGCCTCATCCAAAGAAAGAAAGTTTGAAACTTTAGATTATCACAATCACTGCATGCCTCATCCACATATTACAATCACAGCATGTCTCTGTATGTCTCTGTATTGTTACATTTATATATATTTTTGAAAACAAAAACCAACCAGCATATATCATATTTTCTATTTATTACTTCTAGAGTTAGATTTAAAGACAAAAAAATATAGATAAACAATACGTTTATTTTTTCAATTCAAAAAATATATTCAAGTTGAAAATTTTTTTTCAACAGAATATTTGAACCATTTTTCAATTGAAAACACAAACAAAATATTTAAACAAATTGAAAACACAAAATCTTATAAATTACTAAGGGTGCTTGCGGTTTGTTGGTTCGGTTGCGGCCAAAGGAACCTCAAATCCGTCATCCGTCCACCAAATTGGCGGATTGGAGAAAATCAATCCGCAACCGTCCGCTCGTCATCACGCATCCGTCCAAAATGCGGCAGATCGAGTTGGTTCGGTTAGTTTTGGCGGATCGATATATCCGCTGCTTACCCCTACTCAAAAAGAAAAAATTATTTCATGGGAACACGTGTGAGACCCACACAAAGATTTTGTTACAACCTTTCAATTTGTTTCAAGAAGAAAATGTGAGAAGCTGAAACGATTATTCAATGACACAAAAAATTGAGTTTTTTTTTTTTTTAATATTCTAAAAAAAAAAAACTATTTGGAAAATTAACTCACTTTTTAAACAATTTAGAAAATTAACTTGTTTTTGAAATCGCATTTTGAAAATGCGATTTTGAAATTGAAATTGCATTTTCAACATGCGATTTCACATTGAAATCGCATGTTGAAAATTCAATTTCAAAATCACATTTTTAAAATGTAATTTCAAAAAGTAGGTTAATTTCTTAAATAGTTTAAAAATTGAATCAATTCTCTAAATAAATTTTTTTTAAATATTTAAAAAAAAAACTCCAAAAACATTTATGTAGTCATGCTATAAATCAATTTCAACCATTCATTAATATCTGACCTATTGAATCTTACACCAATAAATAATTAAGATTAATTTGTGACGTCACCATAATAATTTTTCGAGAAGCTGTTATGAATCAACTCGTCCCATTATTGTTGTGTTGTTGGGGTCAACCATCATCAATGCACTGCTCTCATTGCTGCTCTAATACGGCCCCACGCGGTTGTTATCTACCTACCAAAATAAAGCTATGAAGACCAACTAACAACAATTATTAGTAGATCATTGTTGTTCTGGTAGAAAAATTAGATTATTTTTTAGATTTAGTAATATGTTAAAAAGATAATTGAGTGGCTATTTAATTATTAATTAATTATTATTTTTGAATATATTATTGAGTCTGAAAAATATAATTAAAAGATAAATTTATATATTATTTTTCTTATTATTATTGAAGGGAATTACCTGTCACCGGAAAGAAGTGGAAAGCAACTGAAATTGTCCCATGGAGTGTCAAAAATAAATAAATAAATAATACAAAGACAATAATTTTTCTTGAATAAAGGACATTTATATTGTTGAGAAAGAAATTCGGAAAATTTACAAATTGAATCAGTCCAGATTAATTTGATATATTTGGTTTGGTTTTTTTAATTTGTGGTTCAGTCTTGAAACATTAGGAAATCAGTCTCCACAGATTAATTTCAGATTTAGATCCACAGTTCTGAATTTGAACCAAATCAAACCCTATAACTCAAATCATATATGTTTATTTATTAGATATTTATGTCTATTTAACTTAATGGTGGAATAATGTGCATGTTTATATTTTGAAAGTTTATATTTAAAAAATAATGACAAATTAATGTTGAACAATGTTTGCTTAATATTATTTTTTTATTAACTAATGAATATTATGATGATAGTTTGTTTAATTTGTATGTTATTATTATTATTATTTTTAAATTTATGATGCATTGAATTTTTTTAAAAATATTATATGATTTTTTTTTATAAATAAATTATGTGAAACTGTGATTTTCAAATCAAACCAAACCGTGTTTAAATAGTTTGTTTCAAATTGATTTCATGATTTTAATAGTTTGACTTGGTACTATTTTTTATGAAATCATAGACAATGAATTGATAATGTTCATCCTTTCTTTCAACATAAACTTCTCTCCCTTTCTTTCATATTAATGTTCTTCCTTTCAAAATTAATGGCACATGGTCATACGATACATTTATATGTCTACACGATCCTTCAACCTTGCTTAGTTGAATTAAATAAATTTGTATCCTTTTTTTACTACAGATTCATAATTTTAGTAAAGTTGATCCATCTTTGAGGTGGCTTGGCTCTCTTCGAAGATGTTAAAATTGTGAATGCAATATTCTTTTGGTGAGCTTAATGGGTGCTAAGAGGCATCAAGTGCGTGGACTTTGCACCCTTAGTGCATGCAATATTCAGTTCGGTGGTGCCCAATATTGAGTGAGCTTTACAGCATTTCCTGATATGTTGAACACTTTTTTGGGGTAATTGTTATGGCCTGAAGGTTGCATAATTTATTTGTACATTGGCAATGCTATACATACTGAAGCACAAAAATATTAATATAGCTATTGTTGTTTCGTATTTACTCTCTTTTTTTGCAGCAGCTTCTTCGAAAAACTATAAAGTATGTGCCTGGTTGGTATTGTCATGGCCTTTAGTTAAAAGGCAAGTATTTCTTTATATAATGTTTTTTGGTAGTGTTGCAATCTAATTTAAACTCTCCTGGTATTATGATTTGTTGACAATGATGCTACCAATTAACTGCAAACAGTGAAGTTTATTGACATATTGCCTATTGTGGGCTATCTTGAAAGTTGGAGGCTTTATGTCATTTTACTGTAATCAAATATGATCACTTGTAGTAAAATTCATTAACTATCATGATGTATTTGCATATTTTTTTTTTTTGAAAAATACTATATTTTACATTTTTTTTCAATGTTTAGTAAGATAAAATGTCACATTCACAATTGTTGCCTGAACCATATTCGATTTGCGACGGTTGGATTGCTAATTTGTGAGTGTTGGAAGCTCAAAGGTTGGTGGAGATCAAGGAAGACAAGTGCTTCACATAAGAGTATTTATTTAGAAGTTCAAATTTATTTTAAGATTTTTTTTAAAAAAAAAAAATTTAATTTAGGCTTTCATTTATTTATTTCCTTTTGTGGGAGAAGCCTATGTATAGGGCTCACTGGTTTAGTGTAATGAATTATCAGAACTTTTGGCACAATTAAGAATTAAGTTTTCTCCATACCTCTCTTTTTCTCGCTCTCTCTGCAGAATCTATCTCCCTCTCTTTTTTTTCTTCTTCTTTCTATTTAAGATTTGATTGTTGTTTTGAGTTATTTCAGTGTTGCAGTCATTGGAGCATGATGTTAGAAAGGAGCTCACATCAGTGAAATTGAGAGCAAAGGCACAACTAAGTTTGTGAAAACCACCATTAAGACACAAATGGCTTCATTTAAGGTTGGTTGCTTGAATTGCTGGTATCCACAATAAAACATCAAAGTAATCTTTAACATGTGGCCTCTGTAGTCTTTGTAAAGTTAATAATTGTTCTTAGTGTCTTCTCTCTTCTTTGAGGAGAGCATGCCCGTAGTAGGGGAGGCACATCTGGCGCATCAGGGTCGAGGCAGACTCAGAGCCACCAACAGACTCTTTTATAGGGAGCACCTCGGCTCAGTCAGTACAGTAGGCCTATGCTCTGAGAGATAAGCAGGTTGATCAGAGGCCACAAGGGCGCGTGTACACTATTACAGTGCCAAAACAGTTGCTAGGATCCTTTGTTGTGAGAGGTAATTTTGTTGTGTTAAATTCTTTGGCTAGTGTATCGATTGATATGGGTGCGTTGCATTTATTTATATCTATTGATTTTGCTATTTTGGGGTTAAAGATTGATCAGTTGGAGTCACCATTGTAGGTTGAGTCATCGGTTAGGGGTAGAGTAGCATTGGGGCTAGGGGTGTGCGCGATGCAGTTCGAGCAGTTTGAGAGTAAAATTACAAACCGAATGACGGGTTAGCAGATTGACAAATTGCGGTTAGCAGATTGACAGATTAATTATCATACATTTGCATAATGTATAACACTAATTTGTATAATATTTTTTAGATATATAACAAAAAGTAATTTTACATAATATGTTTCATATATATAACCACTAATTTGTAATAAATTTCATATCTTAAATCTCTCTCACACTCATTTTTACATTAATATTTCATTGGAAGTTAAAAAACATATATGTATTAACTATAGCGGAGCGAAGCAGTTTGATTGGCAGATTATAAATTTTTGAGCGGTATTTTGCATAGCCCTAATTGGGGCAAGTGTGCCACTCTTACGAGATTGAGGTCGCAGATCATTGACTCTCTTTTGATTTTGTCATCTTAGACATGTATACTTTTGACGTTATATTGGATATGGATTGGTTATTACATTTTTAGGCCACGATAGATTGTTAGCAACACAGAGTGTCCGTATGCACACCTACTTGGGATTGTTTTTATTTTCTATGTCATAAAGACAATAGTTCGATCCCACCGTTGTATGACCGTAAGGGTCGAGGAGGGCTTAACTTTCTTTTCCCCATTTCCTTAGTAGAAGTTTTTTTTCGTTCATACATACGATGCAAAATGAAATTAATACAATTAAATAAAAATACCATTAGGCTTACATTAATACATAAAGAAAAGTGCTTAACCCTTAGTACATCAATGGCATTCCGCCTACAAGAGCTAGGCCCCTTGGCCAACAAACAAAGGAGATCCTTTGATCTTGAACTACTCTTTAACCTTATACCTGAAAAAGATTAACAACATGGGATGAACAAGAGTATCCAGTAGAAATCCCAATTATTTCAAACAATAACAAACCTATATATATATAAGATCATGAATGCTCCATGTTATAAATATATATGTTGTGTCACTTTTCGTATCCAAAATAGATATACAAAAGTATACTTTTCTCTAAATAACTCTTTTTTAACATTACAAGAAACAAAACCACTTCTTATCTTTCCAACTTATCTTTAATTTATCACAAGTTTTACAGACTTCAGTTATAAATTTAAAACCATATTCATAAGAATAATCTCATCATCTCATACCAAGCCTAACTATCATCATAATACACAAATGGTTATAAAACTAGCTACATACAATAATCCCTTGTCACAATATCAACGAATACATGTATCTAAATAAGATTGTGTAGATAACAACTAGTGAAGATCACATCTCATAATTATAACTTCATCAAGCCATTCCAACACACACTTTACAGGGCGATAGCCAGAAGGAAACGAAACCTGTCTCAAAGCGCCACACTTTACCGATGGCTAGCCGAAAGGAAACAGAAGGAAACAGAAGGAAATGAAACCAATCTCAAGGTGCCACGCTTTACTGGACCAAAGTCAGAAGGAAATGGAACCTCAACCCATGTTTTATCGAGTGCAAACCGGAAGGAAACAGAACCTATCTCAATGTGCTACGCTTTACCAGGGGCTAGCCGGAAGAAAACATACCCTCTATATAGCACTTTCCTTATCCATCTCATTACATTCCATGTCGATACCAATTACCCAAATTAAATCAATCGCATATAACACATACAACCTACTCAACAACAACAACAAACACCATCATTCACCGATGGCCAAGGACAAAACCTTTAAGCAGTAAATAACATAAAATCTTATAATTTTAAACCACAACTCCATTAGTATCAAACAAGCCAAGATTTTCATTAACAATCGCATTATTACTTAAATTCCATAACCCATTTCATGATTTTAACATGAACAATAAATCCATGATAATCATTCAATTTCCTTCTTTTCCATATTACATTTCCAATTCAAAATCATTAATTTTATCCAATAGTTATAAACCATAAACTCTTCTCATTTCAAATTTTCAATTTACCTTAATCAATATTAAACAATAGATATATAATCACCGAGTCTTAACATTTCTTACAAACATTAGATAAAAGAAATTAGGGCTTTCACTTCAATCATCACATACGTGATTTATTAGCTCCAAGTGTCCATAATCAACAATGAAACACAAAATTAAACTCATTTACTTCGAAACCCTAACCATCATCTATATGCATTTCGAAATCTCTTTCCAAAACTATGTTGTTCATGCAATAAAAGCTACCATGTATCTATATATAGAAAAGTATTGAAAAGAAGCAAAGAAATCCCTACCTCTTGAAGTAAAGGGGAGAAAAATCGACAAATTCAACTTCGATGAAAACGCAATCCATTCAGATTAAAAAAAATTCTCGTTGTGCTCTACATTTTGGTATAGGAACTAGGGTGAGATTTTGAGTAAAAAACAAGATGAAATCAAAGCTTGAAAAGCTTAAGGGCTCAGCAATGGTGAACAAGAGAGAGATGAGGAAGAAAAGATCAGAAAAATTGGCTTTTCACGCGCATTGTTGACTTTTATAGACTCACCATCGAGGGTACAATGAGACAAACCATGGGCGCTACTATCACAATCACGGATGCGACCTAATGACTGCGGTCGCATATTCACGGGTAAGCATCGCTGGCACCAGGGATTGCACAGACAAAGTATTGGATGTTGTTTTCAGTCGTGGTCGCAACCATTGTGTTCACTGGACGCGGATAAGCTTCATATATAAATCCATTTGGCTGTTCCAAAGTCAACCCAAGGCGTTCCAAAGCCAAAACTCAACAAGGAAAAAGTCAACTCAACACACTTGTGCACCCACTTGGAAAGGCAATAAGGGTCGGGTTGTGACCTGGGCCACTACAAATTAATTGAGTTAACTTAGTCGGCCACTGCAAAAGTACTGGAAGTTCTCAAAGTTCATTCGAGCTCAAGAAAGTTCGTTCGAGCGATCAAGCCAAAATTTGGGCAGCAACAGTTTTGAAAAAACTAACTCCCAACTTGTTCCAAACACAACAACGACACTTCAATAACCGAACTTAACAAGGAATAAGACGAAAGAAGGCATGAACAATCATCAAGACAAGAAATCCCAGATCTAAAACAATGAACGGGTTGCGTTTAAACTAGAATTGTTATACTTGCATTATTTGAGGAACAATGCACATACATAAGCAATATGCTATGAAGATCAAGAAACTTACACGAATTCCACCACAAGGTGTCCAACATGCAAGATATGAATAAATAAAATACAATGATTCTAGACATGCTACTAAACACACACAAGATGCAAACATAAGCCCAGTTTAAAGACTACTAACATGATTTAGGGCTCTTTTGGGAACAATGTAAAAATCAGATTTTTGGCGTTTGGGAAAAAACGCAGGTTGCTTTTTTTGGGTCATTTGGGAAGTGGTCAAAGTTGGTTGGAAAATTACGAAAATACCCTCAAAGTTGGTTTGAGTAAAATGTAATTTTTTTAGTTGGGTGAGGGTATTTTAGTCATTTTGGTGTGATGTGACACCATAAATAAATATTAATCTAAACAAAAAAGCAGCTTTTTACCAACTTCCCAAATCACTCTAAAAAAGTTTGGTTAAAAGCAAAAAAGCTGATTTTTACCATCTTCCCAAAATACCACTTAATGCAAATAAAGCAACTAACACATAAAAATAAATATGCATAATATTATATGATGATTAAACTAGGCTATATGCATGTTTACATTATGATTAAACTAATCCTAACATGCTCCTAATATACATTTAGTTAAAACATGCAAAACAAACACACACAAAAAAAACATACAAAACAACTATCATGTGTGATGATTATGATGAACTAGTACCCTAACCATGATCTGATAATGAAAACATGAATTAAAAGGTACTGAAATTAAATTGAAACAAAAACTTACTGGTTTGAAACAAACCAAAGAACACAATCGAAAAGCAAGCAAAACGTACTTGAATGCGTCCCTCAAGCTTTGGAAAGGCTATGGATGCTTTTCTTCAAACCTTGGATCTCTTTTAGTTGCTAAAGCTACTATAGGGTTTGTTATTTTCAGAGTTTAGGGTTTGGGTGGAAGGGAGGTGGCTATTCTCTCTCAAAACTCAATCAAAGTTGGCCAAAACTTGGATCATTTCAGGGGAAGAGGGGAGGAGTTGTATTTACAGACTTATGGTAAGCTTGGGGAACACCTTAGGTCGTGGTAGGGTTGTCCCATCGCATTCTCCTTATGCCTTCCAAAAAAATAACACTTAAAATATAAAATTTGGCATCAGTAGGAGATGCAACCGCACAACTTACGCGCCACTTATGTGTGGCCACACATCTCCGCCAGACTTTTGTATTTTGGGTATACCTCTCTCATTCGACATCAGATTGAGGTGAATTAAGTGAAGTTGGAAACATGATTCAAAGGGATAGAATATTTTGTGAAATAAAAAATCTCAAATTCCAACTTTTTCTAGGTGAAAATAGGCCCTCAAGACAAGCCTAAAAACGGTAATTTTGGCAAAAAAATAGTTTTTGGCACGAAAATGATAATACGACAGCTCTAACAACTTCAAGCATCTCCAACGTTGAAATTATGATACCTTGTATCATCAGGAAACATTTCAAGCGCAAATCTCAATGGTCGGTCAAAATGGGGTGTCTACACACATCCTTGATATTGCATGCAAATTTGATTATTGTGTGAATTTATTTTCCATTCTGGCGATGGAAGGGCGATTAGCCGTGTGGGTTTCGACCTAATATGTCTATGTTTTCTCCCAAGCCACCTAAACCTATATATTCCCTTATCCCCCTTCATTCTCTCTCTCTCTCTCTCTCTCTCTCTCTCTCTCTCTCTCTCTCTCTCTCTCCCAATTCTTTTGGAGGAGAACAAACCAATTGAAGCTATCCCTAGCTCTTTTCTCATATGTTCTCCCAAACTCCGAAATTCCCATCTTATTTCTAACACCCAAATAATGTTCTTGAGTCGACCAAAGTGATGGAGAAGAAGTGTCAAGCAATTTAAACCTGAGAGGAGCATCTACCATTATCTTTTGCTAAGATTTTTTTGTCACTACAACAAAACTTGGTTTTTACGGCATCACATCAACGACATACAATAAATACAAGTCGTATTCACTGTTACAACTTTCTTTTTTTGCATGTCGTAAATAATTTTCCTATTTGTGTTGATGTTGGTTAAATTAGCATACCCCCAAACTTCTCCAAACATCACTTATTTCTTTTATGTATTAGAAGCAAGTATTTTTCTCTGTACACTGACCAACATCTTCAAAAGGCATAAATACGGAAGAAACCATGGATCAAAACATAAGTGTGCTAATAAAAATCAAAACAATGTCCAACATTTTCCTCATTGCTTTATGCTATTATTTAAGTACAAAAAAATGAACACGAAAAATCTATGTTGCAGCATTTTCCTCATTCTCTTTGCTGCAGCATTTTCCTCATTCTCTTTGCTGCATCATTTTCCTACAGCAAAGAGAATCTATGTTGATGTTGGTATGTTCTTACAACTATACATGAAAAATCTCATATTTTCATCACTTGTTTTACTCAATTCCAATATTGATAGGTTTTTTAGGAGGGCTAGTTCCAGAAAATGCATTTAATGGAAGTGCTCTTGAGGGTCACCTAAAGGGCGATGTTCTTGGTTTAAAGGTCAGGGAATTATTTGTATTCTTTTTCTTTCCCTTTCATTTGATGTACTACTTGATGTTACTCTTAAACAATGTTGCTCAATATTGGGATATCAGAAAATGGTTTTCCTTTTTTTTTTTCTTGGCTTAAATGCCAATTCTCTTGATAATTTGTGTGCATGTGCTTTTCTTTCCCATTCTTCCAGTATTATTATACTCCTTCCTAGCGTTTTTGTTATTGTTGCCTCAAGTTACTAGCGAATCATGTATTAAATATGACATCTTTTTTGTCATGACCCGAACCCACCCCTATAGGTTAGGATCATAACTAGCCAGTAATCATGAGATTACCTACGACCTTAGTTAGAAATCAATTCAATATTAATAATATGGGGCTAGATGCGGAAATAGAACTTTAAATTTTGTCCAATGAGCTGTGCATACATGGCATACAAAAACTTTTCTCATGTAATAACTTATACCATACAGTCATCATAGATTTACATATGTCCAGGAACATTGTCTGTTGCAGGTGCTGTATCAATTCTTCCACACTGGATGGGGGATATTGTGCCATTTAGAATCAGCGTTTGAACTCATGCTGAGCAAGAAGCAGATGACCATTCCTGGACTTGACTGGACATTGGTGAACCGAAGGGTGACTACTGTAGACACTGCACTGATGAATCCTGCCTGACTCTCATCCGTCTTGTACCCGGGGGGGAGTGAGGTAAACTCTTGTTACATCTGAACAAATTCCGACCTGACAAAGTCTATTGACACAAGTCCAGAGTACCTGGGGGATATCGGAACCTTCTGAAGCTATGGTTCCATGACTATCTAGCAAAAGAGAAAACAGACAGCATCTCAGCCCAATTTCACTACAACGGATATGATCACAGTTGAGTGACAGTACTCCACACTGAATTCTGCCCCAAAATAGATACCAACTTTGCAACTGATTATGCACATTCTTGTACAGTTTCACTGTAAAGCACATACCAGTTAAAAGAGAGCCAAAACACCCCTATGATGGGGTAGTCCTAGTTTCGTCAGGAGCTAGGGTTTTCACTATGCGTAACAAGTGGTTTCACTCAATACTGCATTCGGGTAAGCATCCTGTCCTAGTTTGGAACAGTCTCTATGGTTTCCGATATGCAACTAGGTCGATGGTCCAAAAAGGTACCTCAGCAAGACTACCTAATATACCTCTCACACCTAACACCGAGAAGCGAAAGGAGGATCAAACGGTACAACGGTAGTCCAGATCCGAGGGTTGTGTTCCCATCGTGGCAGAGCCCACAACCGGTCAGCCTTTTGGCAAGCTTTTCCAAGCAAGTCTTCGGCAAACCGTTCAGGAATAGCAGATGACAAACACTGTGACTTAGGCGCACCAATGCAAATGCAAAGAAAACACATAAGTGTAGATAAAAAACATATCATGAGTTCAAGTTAAGTTCTCTAAATCCCCAGCAGAGTCGCCAGAAACTGTGGATCGCCTTTTTCCGCGCTCCTTTTCAGAAGGTTTGAAAAGAATGCCTCACAGTTCGGACTTCCACGGTTCTGAATCTAGTCTCACAAGTGCAATGTGAAACTGATAAACACCAAAGAGTCCAAATCCGGTAAATCTTTTGGAAATCAATTTTAAATCAAATAATGTCAAAATTGGACTACTTTTCCAGATACAGAGTCGCCACCTAAATATTTTTTATTTTGGGAAAATTTAGGACACCCTGACTCGTGCTAAAGGCCACATGTCCGTCATCATCAAAGTTGCCTCTGCTCGAGAACTTAAGTACGAGAGGAAAAGGTCATGAATTGAGCACCCTCGCTCGCCCGATCAAAGATCGGCCTCTGCTAATCATGATATGATGTTTTATAAACATTATGTGTTCTTATTCCGGTTATTAAACTAACCTTACTATGTGATGCGCACAATCAAGTATAGACTAGTTTGCTCAAGTTGGAGCAATTCAACTCATGTTTGTTTACAAAAATGGTTTGAATTTGCCACCTCAAGTGGGCTTAAAGTTTGCAGATTTGCCACCAAATAAAGTGGGCTTAAAACATGATTTGCCACTCAACAAAGTGGGCTTAAAATGCACATTTGTTGAATTGTTCCAATTCAAACAACAAGCCTTCATCCATAGGCATTCATATAGTTTAGCATTTAAGCACATAGCCTCATGGCAAGCATGCTAAAACATGGCAACATTCACATTCATGCAAGTATGCTAAAGCATAAAAACTCACCTAGTACTCCAAGGTAGGAAAATATGAGTTAGAAAATAATGCATGATTCCTAACTATGTTAAGTGCCTAATGCAACACATGCAATATGCAATTAATAGGCTCGGGTACTAACATGGCATATGATTTGATTTGAACAACATGTGATTAAACATGTATTCAAAGAAGATATTGAAATTGCAATGCAGTTTGAATGATACGCCGAGCCTCGGTGCATGCAATACAAATGAATGGATGCAAGCATGCGATATGCTAATTCAAATATGTCCATAATCTAACCATCAAAAGCGATTAAATAAAAGGGAGAAAGATGTGGGGTTGGAAGACATACACACACGCATGCACACTTATTACAACATTACGCCCTCACGAAGGAGGGTCCGAATGAATAAGACCTAAGCTAATCTAATTAAGCTAATTAAACTAATTATTACAAATCAAATGAATAATTAGTAAACTAATTACTAATTATTGCAACACTTAACTAACTAGCAAACTAATCATGCAAGGCATTAAACTATGTTGCCACTGCTCCGTCTCGGGAAGTGGAAGAATGCACATGCTCGATTCTCGCTCTGGATGACCACCATTTTGCTCTCGGAAGCCTCTATTTCCAGGGTTGAACATTTCCAGAACCTTTCTACTCCACCTTACCAAATATTCCCTGAGGCTTACATTAGTGGCCTACCTGCCATGGATGGTTGCTACCGGCCATCTGTTGGCCAAAAAAGTGTACTGCCAGCCATTGATGCATTGGGTCACCATATTGCAACAGAGCACAAATAGAGCAAAATGAAGGTTTTTCCAAGGATTTGTTTGTACTGTATCCCTCCTTATCATCTCAAAACCTCAAAGGAGTGACACACTTGGATCCAAAACCACCAATCAAACAATTTCATTGCATGATGGCCAAAGATCCAAATTGTACAATTTCGATAAATGCACAAATAAGACTCGAATGACCACCACCCTATCATGCATGATCAAGGGTAATGGAGACCAAGGAAAGTGGCACATTTCATCACTTTTGAGTATGAAATGCCCCATTTCCCTTGTGCTCAAATTAACGTCCGATTTGAACACATGCAATGCAACACAAAGACATGCTTATCTTGTCACTTTTTAATTACCAAATCATTCTTTAATCCATTAAGTCCATTGGTGAGTGTCCTCTAATGGAAAAAGGCCTTAAACCACAAGTTTCTTTGGGCATGAAATAGGCATTACACTGTTGGTAATGAACCCCCCAAGGGATTAAACCATTAGGTGTATCACCTCCATTTCATACTTAGGCAAACAAGTGGCTTAAAACCACTTTCAAAGAAAATCAAAAGTGAAGAATTGAGGGGGATTGCAAAGATTGATTAAGTGCTGGAAATGAATGGTAAAAAGCACTAAAACATGTAACTAACTCAAGCCAATGAGGGTTAAAACCTTAAAACACTAAGTTAGTGAAGGAATTAACACTACAACCAAGCCATACAAGGCTCAAATGAAACAAATAACCAAAAACAGAGGCAAAACAACCCTCAATATGGTCTAAAACATGTTGGACTTAAGTCACAAAAAGCTAAAACAATAAGCTAATACATGGGGTTACGCTACAACCATGCAAAACAAGACTCAAACAAACTAACCAGCCCAAAACAGAGCTAAAACAGCTTATTTTAGAGGCTAAGACATACTGGACTTGAGCTAAGTTAAGCTATAAAAACATGCTAACATGTGAAGCTAACTAAGCATACAAACAAGGCACAAGGAGGGGAGGCTAACCCCTCCAATTTTGGACTTTGAAATGAGATTTTTACCACTGAAAAACCTCTGAAATTCAGTGGTTAAAAGGCCCAAAAAAGTTGGTTTGAAAGTGGTGAACAAAGGCACAAAAACTTTACAAGCAAATAAGCAAGAAGGGTGAACCACCCCTTAACTGAAAATTGCCTCAAACCACCACTTTTAGGCCACAAAAACAGAGTTTTTTACAGTCCAAAGACAGGCCCAAAACAGTCCAAAAATAGTGGAAAGAGATAGGAAAACAATTATGCAAAATAAGCTTAAAAGGAGAGTGCTATACCTCTTGAAGCCAAAACACAATTGAGGCAATAAATGAAGCCAAGACCACCTTCTAGAGCTCAAAAAGGGTCCCAAGTAACCTCAGCCCAACTTTGGTTAAGGATTGATAAGCAAACTTGAAGTGTATGTAGGCTAATTTGCACAAACTTGCAAGAGAGGGAGAGAAATGTAGAGAGAGAGTTATAGAGAGAGAGACTCCCAAAATTTTTCTAACCTTAAAAACAATAGAGAAGGTCCTCCATATATAGAAATATATGGCTTTAGGTCAAAAATATCAATATAGGACAGCTGGAGCAGTGTGGAGACAGCTGGAGGAAAATATCTACACAAAATCTGGCTTTTAACACCAATGGCTGGAAAACCATCACTGATGGCCGGAAAACCTCATCCATGGCTGGAAAACTTCATCAATGGCTGGCACATGGCTGGCAAACCACATTCAGTGGCTGGCCATAAAATCTTCTTTTTGGGCTCAACTTCAAATGGGCATATCTCCTTCATCCGGACTCCTGTGCAGGTCATTCTTGAGTCTAAACTGAAGCCTTGGAAGTCTAATTTCCAATGGTGGAAGCCTCACATAAAAATTCCAAGTGTGAAAAAAGATATGTCTATTTTAGTGAAGACTGCCCAATTTTGGCTTAAACAAATGGATGCCTAACTTCAAACAGCCACATCTCCCTCATCTGGACTCGTCTTTAGGAGATTCTTGAGTGTAAAATGAAGCCCCGGAAGTCCAAATTCCAATGGTGATAGACTCACAACTTAAGTCCAGTGTACAAAAGGATAGGTCTGATTTAGTGAGGACTGCTCGACTCTCTCTTAACGGTTCATGCCCAACTTCTTCCCTAACTAGGTTTCTTCCCTCCTCTCCTATTTTCTTCAACTCTAAACCTATCAATAAGATGTTTTGAAAGGTTTTTCAAAGAGTTCACCTCTCTTTCATTTATTTTTTCTTTGTCTACGCTCGGTTTATCGAAAAGTATAACATTTAATGAAATGCGAGTCTCAGAACATCGCAGAAGCATTTTCAAAAATACTTTGAAAGAGAGGGTTTTAAGGTCTAAAATAATTTTGGTCAAAATATTTTTGGTCCAAAAAGGGGTGTAAGGTTGGGATTTGGAGCTCTTCTTGCCGAAGAAATCAAACCATTGCACAACAGAGCCTTCATCCTAGAGTAATCAACCTGAGGTGCCCCAAGTCTTAAGGGCGGTCAAAAATGGGGTGTCTACAGTTGCCCCTCTTTGACAGAGCTCAGAGTCATGAAATGACGTGAGTGAATGTTAAAGCCCAGAGACAACCCATTTTGACAAGGTCGTAAGACTTGGGCAAACAAACAAAATGCAGATACAGTTGGTTGAACCCGAAGGTTACCTACATATCCTTTTGCAAGGAATCAAACCAGCTAGTTCAGGGGCAGAATATAAAATGATACACAATGTAACAAATGTAAATGATACACAATGTAACGAAATCATGCAAATGATATTTAATGTAACGAAACCACAAGCAGTGCAAAAACCACACAAATATCATAAAGGATTGGCGATGCAAATCAAACTACGTTTTACATAAAAAAAGGTGCCGGAGCACTCTAACGACAATTCTTGTGGAATAGGCGCATGCACATGCCGAACTATGCTTTTTGTATAAAGAGAAAGAGTACAAGTAATTGGATGGTATGATATAAGTGAGGAATGATCTGCTAGGGAAAGATAATGATCCTAAATGCTAAATGCAACAAGACAAAATACAATGCAATGGATGCAATGGATGTAGTGAATAAGGCGTAAGCCGAACCACATCTTTCCTAGAAAAGGCATGGACACAAATCAAAGCACGTCTAACATAGAAAATGTGTCGAAACCCTCAGACCACAATTCTTGCAGAATAGGTGCGTACACATGCGAAAAGTGCAACATTTAACAAAATACAAACCTCAGAACATCGCAGAAGCATTTCAAAAATACTTTGAAAGAGAGGGTTTTAAGGTCAAAAATAATTTTGGTCAAAATAGTTTTGGTCTAAAAAGGGGTGTAAGGTTGGGATTTGGAGCTCTTCTTGCCAAAGAAATCGAACATTTGCACAACATAGCCTTCGTCCTCGAGTAATCAACTTGAGGCGTCCAAGTCTTAAGGGCGGTCAAAAATTGGGTGTCTACAAACATTCAAAGACAGTGTTGTCAAAAACCAAGGTTATACATGTATATATATAGACTTGGCTATGCAAGGTCACAACAAATCAAAAGATTTATAACAAAAGCCTCATACATGAGGCAACCTTGGCTGACTCTACATCTCAGTACTCATTGGCAGGTTCACTAAACTTGGGACTGGACCTCCGGCTACACACCTACATACATATAAATACAGAGTGAGCTAACCCTCGTGAACAATACCAAAGTAAAGGGGTTGAATGAATGAGCCTTTTTTTTAATCAATAAGTATGTATATAATCAGTAAGCATTTTACATCAGAACGACCTCGGGTCCAACATGCGACGGAATGACCTTATGGCCAACAGATAGCAGAATATACAGTGCAGATTCAATGAGTACTCAACAGAACAGAACGACATTGGGCCCAATAGTGTACAGAATGACCTTAGGTCTAGCAATTAATAGACTTACCGATCGGGTTCAATCATATCTTATCAGAACGACTTTACGTCCAATCATTTAAAGTAGTATAATGGACATTCAATTATTGTAATTGCATATTAGTCATTCAGACTTGTCAGAGATTCAGAGCGACCTTATGTCCATTTTATCAAATGTACGATACGACCTTGGGCCTAATTCAGATATATTGGGCAATCTTGCTCCATGATTTCGTTGCGCAGAATGACTTTAGGTCCAGTCATCTCATATCATTTACTAAGTATAGATAACATATTGCTCAGTTGATTGATGACTTATTTACATATATCAAAACATTGATTCAGAAAAGCTTACCATATATGGACAATCAGAAAATAAAGTATAAGTAAAATATCTTTACTAAGATAATACTGATTGTGTGCAGATGGTTGACTTGTCCTTGCAGTTGGCCTTATATAATTTATAACACATACGAAAAATGGGCCACAATACAATTCAATATGTTCCTTAATTCATTTACCTTTCTTAGGCTTCTCTCTAGCTCTTTAGTTCATTTAGGATGCTCAATGTGTGCCTAAGAATGCTCATAAATAAAATAGAATAGAAATGTGAAACATAAAACTACTTTTCAAAGTTTCCTGGAACGGGGCACTTCGGTCGAGCACAACATTGGTCGCTCGAGCGGTCAAACAATTTGCAAGGGGCTCGCTCGAGCGCACACTTGGTTGTTCAAGTCATCTATAAAGACTGCAAAAGTATTGGATGCTCCATTTTTACCCTCAAGCCAACTTCTTGGTTGATCGAGCCAATACTGAAAGTTAAGTTTGGTCGTTTGAGCGGTCTTTCGGTCGCTTGAGTCAACCTCCAATGTCTGCGAAAATGTTGGATGCTAAAAATGTACGCTCGAGCCACCTTTCCGTCGCTCGAGCAGTATGTTGAATTTCCGAACTTTCCAGATTTGAAGAACAAGGCTCCAAGCTTGATTTCAACACTTAAATGCATGCATGACTTGTTCAAAAGCTTGAAAACATGTAATTGAACATTAATACTTGATGAATTACATCTCTTATGCCCAAAGCTTCATGAATTTGACAAAATGGAACTCTAAACTTTCATGCATGTATGAATTTAGCTTGAATTCTTGTTCTATCATCTTCAAGCATGGAATTGAGGTTCATAACCTCCTAATTTATGAATGCATGTATCAAATAACTCTCAATTTATCATGATCATCATGGTTTATGCTCAAATGTCAAAAGTTATAGCAAATTTATAGATGCATGTACATTTTGATTACATTCTCAACATAATTAACTCAATTCTTGCGTTTAACTACATGTTCTTCATGAATTCACATAATTATAAACTTAAGCTCATGATTTAGGGTTCATTTACTCACCTAGAGCTTTAATTATCATTGTATTAGTAGATTCTTGTGCTATTTTACCCAATTCTTCATTCTTCCAAGCAGTCTTCCAAGTTTGAGCCTTCTTTCTTTCTAAATTGACACACTATCTCTCTAAAGTTTTCTTTTTTAGATTTCTTGAGCTCAAAATATGAGTTAAACACCTTAATTAGTAAATAGATAGGCTTCATTAACTTAATTCACTAATCCATACTTAAACTAATTAATCAAGGCTTATTTTAATTGTGTTAATCTAATTAATTTGATCAAAATCAATTTTTTATTAAATTTCTCCGTAGGCTCTAAAAATTATGCTAATCATAACAGTATAGTCAATTTCAGTTTCTGTCACCTCTATGGCCCTCAATTTCAATTTATTATAGAATACAGAACATATTTTCCTATGATGAACATATATGAATTAAAAAACATACATAATCAGATGATTAGCATCCAAATTCACATTAAGCATCACAAGTATAATTACAGCTTAATAGAATACTACGGAACAGGGTTGTCACATTCTTCCCCCTTTTAGGAGGTTTGGTCCTTTAAACTTATGTTACCTTCCGTTGCAAAAAAATGTGGGTAGCGTTGTCGTATCTCATCTTCTTTCTCTCACGTGGCTTCTCTTCCATAATGCTCTTTCCATTCCACTTTCACCATTGGAATGGATTTGTTTCTCAATTGCTTTACTTGACGGTCAATAATCTGTTCTGGCCATTCTTTATATTCCATAATCTCGTCAAGGGCTATTTGGTGATAATCAATTACATGGAACAGATCTCGGAGATAGCCTCTCAACATTGACACGTAGAATACGTTGTGCATTTGTTCCATTCCCGGCGGTAAAGCAACTCTATAAGCAAACGGACCAAGTCTTTCCAGAATTTGAAATGGCCCAATGTAATGGCGTGATAACTTTTCTTTTTTGCCAAATCTCGGCTGGCCCTTCATTGGAATTACACAATTGAATACATGATCACCAACTTCATATTCAAGAGGTCTCCTTCTAACATCCGCATAACTCTTTTGTCGGCTTTGAGCTGTCTTGAGCCTTTGCTGAATAAGTTTAATCTCTTCGGTGGTAGTTTGCACAATTTTAGGCCCAAGCAAAACTCTAACCCCGACTTCTTTCTAATAGATCGGTGATCCAAATTTTCTACCATATAGGGCTTCACACGGTGCCATGCCAATGATGGAGTGGAAGCTGTTGTTATACACAAACTCTGCCAATGGTAAGTAATCTTCCCAACTCCGCTGAGATTTAGGGCACACATTCGAAGCATATCTTCTAAAGTTTGTATGGTTAGTTCTGATTGTCTATCCGTTTGTGGATGGAATGCGGTGCCAAGTCTTAATTTTGTCTCCATTCCTCTTTGTAAGCTTTTGCAAAATCTAGACACAAATTTCAGATCTCTATCCAACACAATAGACACCGGCACTCAATGTAAATGAACAATTTCATCAATATAAATTGTAGCCAATCGGTATGCATCATAAGTGGTTTGAACAGGAAGAAAATGTGCAGATTTAGTTGGTCTATCAACTATAACCCTGACAGAATTCATACCTCTCGAGGTCCGAGGTAGTCCGACAATAAAGTCCATGGTTATGTGCTCCCACTTCTATTCTGGAATAGGGAGAGGTTCATGTAGACTCGCCGGTTTCTAGTGTTTAGCTTTAACTTGCTGACATTGAAGACATTTGGACACATATTCTGCAATCTCTCTTTTCATACTAGGCCACCAGTAATTTTGCTTCAAGTTCCAGTACATCTTGTTGTTTCCTAGATGCATTGTAAACACTGACTTGTGGGTTTCATCTAGAATTCTCTTCTTTAAAGCAGAGATGTTCGGAACACATAGTCTGTTTTGGAATTTCAACACCCCATGCTCCAAACTAAACCTCGGTCTTGAATTTATTTCAAACTCATAATTACTTTCTTGAGGAATTCATCATCCCTTTGTTTCTGCTTGATTTCATCAATAATTGCTGGTTGGGCTGCAATGGTGGCTATCAACCCACTTTGCTCATGGAACAATACTTCAATCTCGGACCTCTCAAAGTCT
Organism: Camellia granthamiana; assembly: GCA_036172215.1. Lineage (NCBI taxonomy): Eukaryota > Viridiplantae > Streptophyta > Magnoliopsida > Ericales > Theaceae > Camellia > Camellia granthamiana. The sequence goes on from CM069908.1 coordinate 63,097,356, forward strand.
TGTAGGATGGCCTTCTGTTTAGTAAGTAGGCAAGCCGAAGTCCCTGTTGATTTTCTACTCAAGGCATCAGCAACTGTATTGGCTTTCCCTGGGTGGTACTGAATCTGGAGACCATAATCTTTAATCAACTCTAGCCACCTTCAATGTCGCATATTCAGGTCTTTTGGGTAAAGAAGTATTTTAGGCTCTTATGATCGATATAAACCTCACATCTTGCCCCACACATGTAATGGCGCCAGATTTTTAAAGCAAACACAATTGCGGCCAATTCTAGGTCATGCATTGAGTAGTTCTTTTCATGCAGTCTCAATTGTTTGGAGGCATAGGCAATTACTCTCCTATTCTGCATTAATACACAACCCAGACCCTTGTAAGAAGCATAATTAAATATCATAAAATTTTTCGTACCTGAAGGCAACGTCAACACTGGTGCAGTGGTCAATCTCGTTTTCAATTCTTGGAAGGCAAATTCTCTTCCATCACTCCATTCAAACAGTTGTCCTTTGCATGTGAGTTGGGTAAGAGGTATAGCTATTTTTGAAAAATCTTTCACAAACTGCCAGTAGTACCCAGCTAAACCCATGAAACTGCAAACTTTTGTTACATTTGTCGGCGTAGACCAGTTTACAATTGCCTCTATCTTCTGTGGGTTTACTAAAATCCCATCTCTGTTGATAACATGGCCTAAAACATAATCTCATCCAGCCAGAATTCATATTTCTTTAATTTAGGATACAACTTCTTTTCTCTGAGGGTTTGCAATACAGTTCTCAAATGTTGTTCATGATCAATTCTACTCTATGAGCATATCAAGATGTCATCAATAAAGACTACAACAAACTCGTCAAGATAAGAGTAAAAAATTCGATTCATATGATGCATGAAAGTTGCAGGTGCATTAGTCACTCCAAAGGACATAACAAGAAATTCGTAGTGACCATACCTTGTCTGAAGTGCAGTTTTCTCAACATCTTCTGTTTTCACCTTTAATTTGTAATACTGGGATCTTAAATCAATTTTTGAAAACTCTTGTGATCTTTGCAACTGATCAAACAAATCATCAATACGAGACAAATGGTATTTATTTTTGATCGTTACCTTGTTCAATTCTCGGTCGTCAATGCACAAACGTAAAGTTTCATCTTTCTTTTTCACAAATAAAACCAGTGCGCCCTATGACGAGGTACTCGGTTGGATAAACCCTTTATCAAGCAAGCCTTGTAACTGTTCTTTCAATTCTTTCATTTCAACGGTAGACATTCTGTAAGGAGTTTTTGAGATAAGCTGGGTGCCTAGTGCAACATCAATAGTAAACTCTATTTTCTTGTCAACCAATTCTCCTGGCAATTCATTTGGAAATACATTCGAAAATTCTCTTAACAATAGGGATACTGTCTAGTTCAACATTCATGGATTGTTCAGTCATCACACTACACAGATAACCCTGGCACCTTTTTCTAAGCAGTTTACATGCTTTCATTGCTGAAATCAAATAAGGTGGAGGCACTACCCCATTACCCACAAATTCAAATTCATCATGTCCTGGTGGTCTAAACACAACTTGTTTTGTTACACAGTCGATAATGGCACAATATTTAGACAACCAATCCATACCTAGAATTACATCAAATTGTCTAATGTCCGAGGGTAACAAATCCCCATACAAGGTAGCACTACCAGTTCACATTTCACAAACACGATAAATAGATGTACACAATATAGATTCCCCAGATGGAGCAGATACACATAACAGATATGACAATGATTCTAGGGGTCTATTCAATCTAAATGCAAATGTAATAAACACAAAAGAATGTGTAGATTCAGAATCAATTAACATAAAAGCATCTTGAGTACATATAGAGATAGTAATCGAGACAACAACTTCAGTATTCCGTGTGCCACCTGGAATGAGTGCAAAGACTCTCCCTTGCCTCAATGTGTCTCTAGTAGCAGTAGATCTCACAGTGTTCCTTGGTACAAGGATAGATCCAGTTGAGCTTGTGGATGGCCTTCTACCTCTTTGGTCATTCTGAGGGTAGTCTTTAACCATATGCCTAGTTTTGCCACACTGAAAACATGCCCCAGATGTGTGGTAACAAACTCTCCAGTGTTTTCTTCCACAGATGTTACATGTTGGTGCAGAGTCCCTTGAAGAGCTAGCACTCGATGAACCTGTACTTTGCCTCTTAAACATCTTCTTCTTCGAAAAGAAGCCTTACTTCTTACATTTCCATTCAGACGGTTTACTATGATTAGCAATATTAGTTTCTAACATTAAAGCCTAATCTAGCACATCAACATAAGTAGGCAATTTCAGTATATTCACCCTTTCTAGGATATCGTTGTGAAGACTGCCCTCGAATTTTCTACCTTCTTATTGTTGGAGTCGACCATATGCGGTGCAAACCTACCTAGTTCAGTAAACTTGGCCTCATACTCAGGTATAGTCATATTGCCTTGCTTCAGCCCCTTGAATTTAGACACCTTCCTATCACGGACACACTGTGGGAAATATTTATCGTAAAAGAGTGCAAGAAACTATGCCCGGTCTATACCCTTGTTATCATCTTGAATTAGCATCCACTACCTTCTTGCTTCATCCTCCAGTGTAAAGGTGGCCAACTGTACTTTTTGTGTTTCAAGGCATAGGAATACTTCAAACAACTTTTCAATACCGAGGACCCAAGCTTCGGCTTTCAATGGGTCCACACCCCTAAGACACAATGGTGGCTTCATTTCCTTGAATTCTTTGGTGAGAGTTATTGTTCGGTCATCATTTTGTAAGTCATGCACAGGTTGTACTGGTGGTGGGGGTGGCGGTTGTTGCCACTACTGTTGCCATTGTTGTTGTTGTCTCAGTGTTACTGCTATGTCATATATCAGCCTTTCCATTCTGTCTAGTCTGGCAGTAGAAGATTCTTCTATTTCATTGGATCTTGTTCTTACCATCATCTGATGAGACTTGCATTATATTTTATACAAAAACAATGTACGCAATATACATAGACAGAAAAAGCACGCATGTACAGATAGGCAACAGTTCATATATCACGTAGTCACATATTTCAAAATACTTTAGCATGTTCTTAATGCGTTGAAGCATATATTTAGTACATGAATGCAACTTAAGTCTTCTCTAACACTCTATTAATCATTTGGACAGGTGTGTGAGATTTTACTCGTGCTCTGATACCACTTTGTCGTGACCCGAACCTGCCCCTGTATGTTAGGATTATAATCGGCCAGTAATCATGAGATTACCTACGGTCTCTGTCAAAAATCAATTCAATATTAATAATGTAGGGCCAGATATGAAAGCAGAACTTTAAATTTTATCCAATGAGCTGTGCATACATGGCATACAAAAACTTTTCTCATGTAGTAACTCACACTATACATTCATCACAAATTTACATATGTCTAGGAACATTCAAAGACAGCGTTGTCAAAAACCAAGGTTATAAATGTATATATATACATACAGACTTGGCTATGCAAGGCTATAACAAAAGCCTCGTACGTAAGGCAACCTTAGCTCACTCTAGATCTCGGTACTCGTTGGTAGGTTCACTAAACTTGGGACTAGACCTTCTGCTGCTCACCTACATACATATAAATACAGAGTGAGCTAACGTCCAGTGAACAATACTAAAGTAAAGGGGTTAAGTGAATGAGCCCTCTTTTAATCAAGAAGTATGTATATAATAGTAAGCATTTTACATCAGAACAACCTCAGGTCCAACATGCGACGGAATGACCTTAGGTCCAACAGATAGAAGAATATACAGAGCAGATTCAATCAGTACTCAATAGAACAGAATGGCCTTGGGCGCAATAGTGAACAGAATGACCTTAGGTCCAGCAATTGACAAACTCACCGATCGGGTTCAATCATATCTTATCAGAACAACCTTGGGCCCAATCATTTACAGTAGTATAATGGCCATTCAATTATTACAATTGCATATTAGTCATTCAGACTTGTCAAACATTCAGAGCAACCTTAGGTCCATTTTATTAGATGTACAATACAGCCTTGGGCCCAATTTAGATATATTGAGCAATATTGCTCCATGATTCAGTTGCATAGAACGACCTTGGGTCCAGTCATCTCATATCATTTACTAAGTACAGATAGCATATTGCTCAGTCAGTTGATGACTCATTCACATATATCAAAACATTGATTTAGAAGAACTTGCCATATGAGGACAATTAGAAAATAAAGTATAAGTAAAATATCTTTACTAAGATATTACTCACTGTGTGCAGATAGTTGACTTGTCCTTGTAGTTGGCCCTACATGATTTATAACACATACAGAAAATGGGTCACAATACAATTCAATCTGTTCCTTAATTCGTTTATCTTTCTTAGGCTTCTTTCTAGCTCTTTAGTATATTTAGGATGCTCAATGTGTTCCTAAGAATGCTCAGAAATGAAATAGAATGGAAATTGAAACATAAAACTACTCTTCAAAGTTTCCTGAAATATGGCACTTCGCTCAAGCGCAACATTGGTTGCTCGAGTGGTCAAACAATTTACAAGGGGTTCGCTCGAGCGCACACTTGATTGCTTGAGCCGTTTGTAAAGACTGTAAAAGTACTGGATGCTCGCTTTTTATGCTCAACCCAACTTTTTGGTCGCTCGAGACAATACTGAAAAATAAGTTTGGTAGCTCGAGCATTCTTTCAGTCGCTTGAGCCAACCTCCATTGTCTGCAAAAATGCTAGAAGCTCAAAATGTACGCTGGAGCCACCTTTCCATCACTCGAGCAGTTTGTCACATTTTTGGAATTTCCATATTTGAAGAACAAGTCTCCAAGCTTGATTTCAACACTCAAATGTATGCATGACTTGTTCAAAAGCTTGAAAACATGTAATTGAACATTAATACTTGATGAATTACATCTCTTATGCCCAAAGCTTCATGAATTTGACAAAATGGAACTCTAAACTTTCATGCATGTATGAATTTAGCTTGAATTCTTGTTTTATCATCTTTGAACATGGAATTAAGTTTCATAACCTCCTAATTTATGAATGCATGTATCAAATAACTCTCAATTTATCATGATCATCATGGTTTATGCTCAAATGTGAAAGTTATAGAAAATTTATACATGCATGTACATTTTGATTACATTCTCAACATAATTAACTCAATTCTTGCATTTAACTACATGTTCATGAATTCACATAATTATAAACTTAAGGTCATTATTTAGAGTTCATTTACTCACCCAGAGCTTTAATTATCACTTGTATTAGTAGATTCTTGTGCTATTCTACCTAATTCTTCAATCTTCCAAGCAATCTTCCAAGTTTGAGCCTTCTCTCTCTCTAAATTGACTCACTCTCTCTCTAAAGTTCTCTTTTTCAGATTTCTTGAGCTCAAAATATGAGTTAAACACCTTAATTAGCATATATATAGGCTTCATTAACTTAATTTACTAATCCATACTTAAACTAATTAATCAAGGCTTATTTTAATTGTGTTAATCCAATTAATTTGATCTGAATTAATTTTTAATTAAATTGTACCATAGGCTCTAAAAATTATGCTAATCATAAAGGTACAGTCAATTTTGGTTTATGTCGCCTCTACGACCCTTAATTTCAGTTTATTACAGAATACATAATAGATTTTCCTACGATGAACATATATGAATTAAAAAAAATACATAATCACGTGATTAGCATTCAAATTCACATTAAGCACATAATTACAATTATAATTGTGACTTAATGGGATATTACAAAATGAGGTTGTCACATTTTTGTTCTTTGTTGTGATCCTTTATGTGTCCTTCGGGGATCTATGACTTTCCCATGACAAATGTTGGCCATATTAAGGTGCGTTTGGTGATATTTAGACCACATGGATGTGGATTTCCACCCCGAAAAGTGCTTTCCATTTTGCTACCGGAATGCTTATGTTGCATAGTCAGGAGATTGCACTAATTTTTCACCTCAGTTTTTTGCTCTGTTCTACAGGAAATGGCACACTGCCTTGTTGGAAAAAAAGGCTGGCAGGCCAGTAAAAGTGGCCTGTCGGCCACTAATGTTGGATTTCTCCTGCTGCAATAGAAAATAAAAAGAGCACAAATAGAGCATTTTTCAGGGCATGTTTGTCTATCCTGTCTCTCCTTATCATAAAACAGCTCAAAGGAGGGGTAGGCTTAATTCGCAAGCCATCAATCGATGCAATTTTCATTGCATGATGACTTATGAACCAAGGGACACAATTTCAATAAATGGTAAGGAAAGGCCAACAAAACCTCCTCTCTATCATGGATTGATCAAGGGAAGGGGTTGACATTGACTCTTGAACCATTTTCATCACTAATAAGTATGAAACGACTCAAGACTCAATAGGTTCAATTGACGTCCAATTGAACCCAAACAATTTTATTATCTTTCTTCATTTTAACCCCAACTTTATTACTCCATTTTAATTATCTTCCATTCATTAGTCAATTTAGTCCAATAATGAGCTTTAAGTCCACTATTAGAGAGAAGTGTCAAACCAAACGTTGTTTTAGGCACGAGAGGGAGATCATGCCGTTGGTAATGAACCCCTAAAAGAATTAAACCATTAAGCAAAAAATCACCCTTCAAGCTTAAACAACACTCCTTATGAAGCAACTCTCAAAACAAAGAGAAAAGGCCAAGAAAGGAGGGAGATTGCAGAGATGCTTCGAGGTGAACACAGGTATGGAAAGCAAGAAATAAATGCTATCAACACAAATAGGTTGGTGGCTAAGGTCTAAACCACCAAGCCTATAAGGACCATTACACTACAAGCATGCAATACAAAACATAAATGAAACTAACACATAAAAACAGTCCTAAATTAGCTCAAAATAGTGCTGGAATTAAAGTAAAAACAGCTAAAAGAGTAAACTAAAAACATGGAGCAATTGAGCTAATAAACAAGAATACGGAGGAGAGGCTACCCCCTCCATTTTTGGGACTTCAAAACATGATTTTAGCCTTTGGAAAACTCTGAAAACCAGTGGTACAAATTTCAAAAAAAATTGATAAGAAGGTGGGAAACACAAGGGTAAAAGCCTATGAAACAAGGTTCAAAGAAGGATGATCCACACCTCTACCTTTATTGGCTTTAAACCATAAGTTTCAAGCCCAAAAATACAAGTGATAAACAACTCAAAAACAGTAAGAAAATATGAGAAAGAGATGGTACAAAAGAACTAAAATGTATATCTCTTGAAGAGGAATGATCCCTTGAATTCCCAAACCACTAATTTCATACTCTCAAGTGCTAAAATGCAAGCTTAAACACCTTAGCAAAGATCTTTCAAGGTCTGGTTTAGAGTGTCTAGGCAAAGGTTATGTAAGTTGCAAGAGAGGAAGAGAAATGTAAAGAGAGAAATATTTTCCAAAACCTTGGCTATCCAAAATTTTCTAACCCTAAAAAAATAAGAGAGAGTCATCTATATATAGAAATATATGAGAATACCTCCGAAATATCTATACAAACATAGTTAGCAAAAAGATCTAAAAATTTACACAAGTGGCCTGCAGGCCACTAATAGTGGGCGGTAGAAGCCACAAGTGGGTTTTTAGGCATAACTGGCTGGCATGCCACTAAAAGGGGGTGGTCGGCCACTAATGGTGGACAGTTGGAGTCACTAGTGGGTTTGCCGGCACCCAGATAGTCAGGCTTAAATTTTTTTTGTTTTGGTCCAAAAACAGGGCGCAAAGGTTGTAGGATCAAAATTGAGGTTTCCTGTTGAGGAAATCAAGCATTTGACAAGCGTACACATTCATCATTGAGTGATCAATTAGTGGCGCCCAAGTCTTAAGGGCTATCAAAAATGGGTTGTCTACAGTTGCCCCTCTTTGACAGAGCTTGGAGTCATGAAATAACATGAGTGAATGTCAAAGCCTGAAGACAACCCATTTTGACAAGGTCGTAAGACTTGGGCAAACAATCAAGACATATATTAAATTGGTTGAACTCACAAGTTGCCTACGTATCCTTTTGTAGGGAATTAAACCAGCGTAGTTCAAGGGCAAGATGCAAATGATATACACGAAAAATATATTTTGAAAGCTGGACTCAAACGCTTCACGAAGCTGGCTATTTTGAAAATTCATGATCATGCAAGATGATGCACTAAGCAATAACAGATGAAATAAGCTATAACAAGATAGCAACATATGAATGAGCTTCAAACTTGAATTAAAATGGGTTTCACACAGAAAGAACTAAAAACGTGCACTCTAACCACGCCAAATTCGTGAAAAGATGAGAGAAAAACCGCTCAGGGTCACGTTTCACGCGTCTTGAGATAACTCTACCCATGCTGAAATCATGAGAAGAGGAGAAAAACCGCTTAGGGTCGCATTTCATGCGTCCTGAGATACTCTAATCACACTGAAATCGTGAGAAGAGGAGAAAAACCGCTCAGGGTCGCGTTTCAGATGTCCTAAGATACTGTAATCATGTTGAAATCGTGAGAAAAGGAGAAAAACTGCTCAAGGTTGCGTTTCACGCGTCCTGGGAGACTCTAATCATGCTGAAATCATGAGAAGAGGAGAAAAACCACTCAGGGTCGCGTTTCACGTGTCCTGAGATAATGCGATAGATGCAAAAAGAATGAGATTATACGACAGATACACAATGTAATAAAAGTGTGCGATAGATGCACGAAGTGAACAAGTGCAATAGATGCATGAAGTGAACAAGTGCGATAGATGCACAAAGTGAGTGGGTGCGATAGATGCACAAAGTGAACAAGATTAAAAATCAATACAGTGACAACGCATGTTTCATGCAAGACAGGCAACCGACATATGACGTTAATTAAAAGCATGTTCCATGCAAGAATCGAAGGCATGTTCTGTGCACGATAATTACGACGCAATGCGCATATACAACATAGGAGGTAAGTGAAAATGCACGTTCTATGCAATAAAAGGGAACAAATATGTAATTCAACAAAACGGACAAAAGAGACATTTGACACCAACCTCCGATTTAGCCATTGGAGGTTTTGCAAAATGCTCAAAAGGATACAACCCGCTCACTTTTGAAATTAGGGCACGTTTGCGTACTGGAGTACAGCAAGCATTGAAACGGTACAACTAGGACACACTTTTGAGCTCCTCGGAAATCAACCCAAACCCCAAAAGAGGACCTCCCATACTCTGTTAGAGAAAAAGGGTAACAAAATCAGCACCAGGTCACAAAGGAGGACAACCGGCCACTAATAGTGGGCGGCTGCCAACTTTTAGTGGCTTGCTGGCCACTAATGTAATTTCAGAGGTAAAAATGGGATTTCGGCATGGGTCTTCTTAAACACACCACCACACCTCATTTCCTCGCACACCCACATCTGAAATCACTCTCCCTCTCTCTAGATTTGTGCTTTGTACGCGTTTTCTAATGCCCCACGCAAACTTTATTCGTAAACCCTCTTTGATCGTTTACATTTTGAACCGATCAAATCTTGTTTTCGTTGATTTTCTCGAGTTTTTAACACTTTGGACTTGTTTCCCTTGAGGTTTTCTCAGGTTTTGTGAACTTACCTGGATTTTGACTTTTTCTCTCATTTTCTCTCTTCTAGGGTTGACTTTTTTTAAATTTTCTCTCTTTTTCTTCATTTTCTTCACTTTTTCACCAGTCTTCACCCACTTTTTAGGTGGCAGATGATATTCCTCATGATGATGCCCCTTCCAAGTTCCATCTACAGTTTCACCCATAGAGGTCGAGAAGCCAGCGGTCGTTGAGGCTGGCGAGGCGGCAGAAGATATTGTCGCCAACTTCGAGGCAGAGTTCTCTCCAAGGCTCGAGCCTGAGCCACTACCATTGAGGATAAGGCCCTTTGATCTAGTCACTTATCACCCTCGCACACACATGATGGCGCTTGGTGATGTGCTTTGACGATTTTGCTGATAGCGTGCCGGGGGATATCTTGCTGAGAGAGCCAGACTCCCACCTTTCCTACAGTGTTACTGAGGTACAAACTTTATTTCTATTTTTTCTGCCTTTCACTTGACAATATTTGTTGCACTGCCTTTCATCTGACTACTATTTTATCACTGTCTTTCATCTGATTCACTCTTTCTTTCCCACAGGGGGACTCCCGTTCTTGCAGGGGTTATAGGGCAGTGATAGCCAGAGATTATCATGAGCTCGCGCCCGAGGTTTATGACCTTGTTAATGAGACCAGCTTTGGCTTATTCTGCACCGAGCTCTCATGACATATGGCTAGCCGGGTCCTACTCGGAGCATTGGTGAAGAGGTGGTGAGATACCACCAACTCTTTACACTTCTTTTCCACTGGAGAGATGACGATCACCCCGTACGACTTCTCGATGATAACAAGCTTAAGAGTAGGGGTTGATCCGAACCCCTTTGACATGGATATGGGCGAGTGGGAAGCGGCTTAGATCTACCTGCTTGGAGTGAGCCCACCTCTATACAGGCCAGCAATGGTCAGATACAGCTGGTTCTTCGAGCACTTCTGCGGGAGTCAACCCGAGACACAGTAGGAGGTAGAGCAGTACGTCTGAGGCTTCTTGATGTTCCTTCTCAGTACTACCTTGTTCATGAACATGTGGAACACCGTGCGTTTGTACTTACTAAGCGCCCTTGTGACCTTACCCCGGACTTGGTTTTACGATTGGGGTGGAGCTGGCCTTGCCACACTCTACGGCTATATGAGTTCTACTTCCCACATGAAGGGAGAGTGGGTTGGAGGCTACTAGAGAGCCTAGGAGGTATGCACCACACCTTTCTGCTTTTGTACCTTCTGTTGACATATTGTGCTTTCTGCTTTGCACTTTCTATTTTGCCTTTTCTGTTTTATATCTGTTGACACATTGTGCTTTCTGCTTTGCACTTTCTGTTGACACATTGTTGATACCATTGTTGCCCTTTTCTTGTAGTTATCGATTTACGCTTATTCCTGGCTCTAGCTCCAGAGCTAGTAGATGAGATCTCTCTAGCCGTGTCTTACTCGCAACGATATGAAAGCTGGTGCCGGCGCCGGAGCCGTGACAATATGGCATTCACCTTCTACTACTGATACTTCAATACGGTGGTTGCCCCCGTGGAAATTCGAAACTCACAATCATTTCTGCTTGTATTCTGATTCATACTCTGATAATCAACGACAACTAACAATCTGTACATTCTCTATTTACAAATCACGTGGCAGCCTTGGGCGACGATGCCAGCCGAAGTGAAGGACCAATATGCTGGGGCTTGAGCCATGTCTCGATACCGGATTTTACAAGAGGGCCCATTCTGCCAGGCCTTGTTCCTGGGTGAGCATTTCATGCGCTAGACTCTAGGCTCACCCATCCTAGTTGTTCCTATGCCACCGCCAGCATCCATGAGGACTGCCAATAGCCTCTCAGTCGAGGTTATTATTTAGTTTTTGGTGGGGTTGGATGCCGACTATTTCAGAGCGGAGGGCGATTATACGACTTTCATCAAGACTCATCTCATGCCACCTCTAACTGGAGTTCGCACGGGTGATACAGCAGGTGCTCCCTTGGTGGGTGAGGCTGCTCAAGAGACCGAAGCTGATATTGGGAGGGGGGCCTCCCGTTGTGCAGGTTGCTGGTTGGCCAGCTATTTCCATTGCGCTTACATGTTGGTAGCCGATCAGGACAGCTTATTAGATTCCGATAGAGCCACCCGTGGCAGGGCACGGGTATGTCGAAGCCCGGGTACACCTCAAGTATGGACCACACTTTTCAACTTGCATCCGACGTTTTCCATTTCCAGACATTAATGTTCAAATTCACTTGCAGGCACCCTCGGAGTACACAGAAAGCCTTCTCTAGCTGGTTGCTTCTCTAGTTGGCATGGTGCAGAAGAGAGAGACACTGGTTGGTCTCTACGGTGTTTAGGTATCCTTCCTATTTTCTACATACATTTCACTGCTACCTCACACTATTGTGCACCACACTATCATATTCCCACTAGTACACTGATACTCATACCGTAACATTCACACCACCCCACACTGCACTGATTCACTACACTGACACACTGTACTCATATTGTACCTTTTGCACTCATTTCGCATACTGCATTCGGTAACGACAATACATATGCTGTATCTAATATGTCGAGCCTTGTTTTTCAGATCCCATTAGTACCGACGACACCAGCAGCAACGACAGCACTAGTACCAACAACACCTCCTCCAGCGACAAAGAGAAGAGGTAGATAGGCCCCAGCATGCAGCCAAGATGAGCACCAAGGTCAAGGTAGAGACAACATGGGTGCTTAGGGCAAGAGCTACTCTTCGAAGCCAGTTTTGAGTGGCATGTTATCGAGGCCAGTGACTCTGAAAAGTCAGTGAGCTGATGCTCTGAGTCTGAGAGCAGGGACAATGATGCTGGCTTGGGTTCAGGGAGTGGAGATGACACCGAGGCTAGCTCTGAGGCAGGGAGCGAAGATGATGATATCGGCTCTGAGTCTGATTCTGATAGCGGTGCTGACGAAGACAGTGCCCCTAAGTCCCTCCAAAGAAAAGGACGAAGAGGGCCTCTTGAGCTTGAGATGACTGGCGCTGATTTTTGTACCTTTTTGTTTAGTTTCTTTTATTTTGGTAGTTCAGTACATTTAAAGCTTTAGTTAGGCTTTTAGTTTGGCTTTTGATAACTTGTCCTCCCTTTTGTAAAAACTATGATCGGGGGAAAACCTTATAGTTTTATGAAAAGAGTTATTGTTTTTGCATTATGAGCACCACATTTGCATAGAATAAAAATGGATTGTATTAGAACAACGTTCTTAATCGAATAATGAGTCGACCAACGACCAAAATTCAACTCGATAAGTAAAAAAAAAAAAAGTAAAAACAACTAAACACAGCTATGTACACTTGCTAAAACTAAAAGACTCAAAACAAGACCTTAAAACACAAAGATCAAGACAAAACCAGACTGCCAAAGCTGCCAGGCCCACAAGTGGACGGTAGGCCACACAAGCGGGCGACAAGCCACAAAAAGTGGGCGGCCAACCACTTGTGATGAATCCACCAGACGGTTGACAACTGGCCTCCACTCACAGCCCTATCTTCTACAAAAAGGTCTTTCTTCGTGATTTTTTCACAAGAACCTCATTTTCGCTGTTGATTTTTCCACTAATGGAGATATTCCTTGCCGAGAAGCTCATGGATTGGATAGCCACTTTAGATGGCACAGAAAAGGTAAATTTCTGAGGTTTCGGCATAAACACGCTTTTTCCGTTAAGCTGTACTCCACTTTTTTTTTCATTCCTCCATGCCGCGGTCTAATGTTGGGACCTGGTTATGTATGTGTTTCACTTCGGCACACAGGAAATGTGCCTAACTCTTGAAGAATTTTGAGCATTAATAGAAACCCGACGCGATGAGGAAATCATGCTTCAACCCCGTTTTGGCCATGCCCAGGCTTTGGGACGAATGGGTGGGCTCACTTTGCACGAAGCTCAATCTTTGGCCCGTGACGGAGAGCTAGATATACCCAGCTTGCTTCATCGGTTTTCTAACATCATTGACAGAGGCAACCCTCTCTGGTGAGGCTTTCGACAACATGCCCTTTGTTTATGTATGCTCACACATTTTCTTCTTGCCCCTAGTTGCGGCGGAGCCAGCATTCAGCTAATCGAAGTAGCCCAAGATCTAAAAGAGGGTAAGAGTTGCATTGGTTTAGTACTGGCCGAGACCTTGATGGGTTTAGATGTTTTTCATCGACGAGAGACCACCAGATTTGCGGGGAGTCCACTACTTCTTCAGGTATTGTTTCCCATCATTCTGATATATGCCTCGCACACCACTCGGCACTCATGCTCTTTTTTCTCTCAAAGCCCTTTCTTTACTTTTCTCTCCACGCACATCTCTCTATTCTTTAATCTCTCTTATTTTTCATTCCTTCCCTGGTATGGCTCATGAATAAGTTGAAAGTGGTGGACCCTTGCCCCAAATATTCAGCCCAAGCTTACTTCTTCCGCCAGCGACTAGTGGACTTTCCCAATGAAAGATAGTGGTGCACCTGGATGTACAACAAACCTGTAGCTGATATAGCTTGGCGTTGCCCCTGGCATAACTTGAATGAGATGAGTTACAACATGTCTTGATAGCTAGGCATACAGTTGATTAGCCTCATACATTGCGAGTTCTACTTTCCCTTTCGGTTCTGACACCAGTTCGGGCATGATCAAACCCATCCAAACGAGGGGGTAGAATACCCTGCTTCCTTCCCCATTCATACTTCACACCTGGCTCGGTACCTTGCTTCCTGGAGGACGAGAAAGCTTCTGGCCCCTGTCCCTAGTTTCAATTATGCTCTTTTTGGTGCGTGTTTGGCTTGGCTCGAGGATGAGACACAAGTCGGACCCATTTTGGCTATAGAGGCTTCCGCAAGCACGAGCAGAGGACGCAGGAGTACTTGACTCACCTATGCCCCTAGTTTATCGCTTTGACCTTTCTTTTCAAGTTTCATGATGTAAAAGCAACTTTGATTTAGCTCAGAAAGTTGGAGAATGTACTTGTGTTGAAATCAATGGAATTAAAGTTGTGAGTACTAAAAATTTGTCCTTTTGATCCCAAAATGGTCTAAGTTGTAGAAGGTAAAATTTTGAGAAAAATCAACTTTTATTAAAACTTTCCAAAACCATTTTCGAAAATCATCATTGCCTAACATACACAGAATCAATCCTCAAGATGTATAGCCTCGAATCAAAAGATCATAACTACCCCTGATTGCATACCACTACTGCTCTGCATTGTAACCAGCTTTTCTTCCCAAAATGAAGATCACAACCAAACTAACAGATGATGAACAAAGATGACCTGATCAGACAAACGGATAGGACAGTTGAGTCGGAGATGGTTAAGGCCGAACTTCAGGATGAAGTTGTCTACATATCCCAAAGATGGGAATCAGGCCTTACATAGTTCGGTTCAGGTTCACTCAAGTATTAACTCTCCCTTTTTGCGCTCTAACTTTTGCCAAAGTTTCCCTTTAGGGTTTTCAACCTTGCGAGCTTAGTTTTTCTTTATTTCTAATTTTTCATGCTCTAACTTTTGCCTAGGTCGCCTTTCCGGGTTTTCGGCCTAGCGAGCCTCTCAGGGGTACTATTTCTTCAACTTGTCCATATTGATTGGCTATGAGAACTCCAGGTCATCTAGGTCCATAAGGATGACCGCCCCTCCTAACCAGATAGATTTGATGATATAAGAATCAGTCCAATTGGGTCTGAACTTACCCCTAGGGTCATGAATGGGAGCTCGGTTGTCTTTCAGTACTATATCTCCTTCCTTAAGATTCCAAGACTTAACCTTCTTGTTAAAAGCCATAGCAATTCTGCACCGGTAGCCCTGGACATGATACAATGTCTTTAGCCTCCTCTCATCAAACAGCATTAACTCTTCAAGCCTACTATGTTGCCAGTCTGCCTCCGCTATCTGACACTCGGCCATAACTCGCAGCAACGACACTTCAATTTCAATTAGCAGAACAGCCTCCATCCCGTAAACGAGAGAATAGGGGGTTGCCCCTATAGATGTTCGGATTGAGGTTCTGTAGCCCCAGAGCGCAAATGGCAATTTATCCAGCCAGTCTTGGTAGATGTCAACGATCTTCCACATGATGTTTTTAGCGTTCTTATTTGCGGCCTCAATAGCTCCATTAGTCTATGGTCTATAAGTCCATGATTTGTGACAAGCCACATTATACTTCTCAAGTAGATCCACCACCTCTTTCTTGAAGTGCAACCGTTATCTGATATGATCTCGTTTGGAAATCCATACTGGCAAATAATATTGTTTCTGGTAAATTTGGCCACATGCGATGCCTTCAACACTACATAGGATTGAGCTTCCACCCACTTTGTGAAGTAATCAATTGCCACCAGGATGAACTCATGTCCATTTGACCCCTTTAGCGAGACAACACCGATAAGGTCGATTCCTCAGACAGAGAAAGGCTATGGCGAAGTCATATTGTAGTGCTTTGACAGTGGGATATTCATGCGATTGGCATGGATTTGACATTTGTGGTATCGCTGCACAAAACCAATACAATCCTCCTCTATGGTTGACCAGTAATAACCTTGTCTGAGGATCTTCCAGGCAAACATCACACCATTCATGTGTGCCCCGCATTCTCCGCCATGGATAGCCTCCATAAGGCGCTTCGATTCCTCTTCCTCCACACACAGTTTATGCATTCCCAGATGATCTCTTTTATACAGCTTACCTCTACAGATGATAAATTGGACGGCCATACGCCGTATTCCCCATTTGTCATTAGCATTTGCCCCTAGTGGGTATGTCTCTTTTTTCTAGAAAGTTTCAAATATCGAAATAACAAGGGTTTTTGTCTTGCACTTCATCTATCATGGCAATAGTTACATAGGCTGGCGTGTATTTCTGTTCAATGATAATCAGACGCATCTGGACTCCAAGTGGGATGTCTGCCATAGAAGATAGAGTTGCTAAAGCATCAGCGAGCCGATTGTTCTCCCTTAGCAGATGTGTAAACGTTAGTTTTTTAAACCTAGGAATCAGGATATCCAGAGTCTAATGGTAAACCTTCATTTTCTCCTCTTTGACTCGCCAATCTCCATTTTCTTGAGAAGCAACCAAGTTCGAGTCCTCGATAACGTCCAACCTTATTGCCTCTAGTTCTAGGGCAGCTTCTAAACTAGCAACACACGCTTCATATTCTGCTTCGTTGTTGGACACTTTGAACTGGAGTTTGAAGGCTAAGGGTATATGGGAGTCGTCAGGTGCTATCAGCAACACACCTATCCCATAATTGTACTGATTGGATGCTCCGTCAAAATGCATCATCCAAGTTTCCTTTTTAACTTGCAGAATGTCTTCATCTGGGAACAAGTATTCCACTGCCTCATCTCCTTCTACTAGGTGGTCTACAAGAAATTCCGCCACAACTCTTCCATTAACTAACTTGCGAGCAATATACTTGAGATCAAATTCGGAGAGAAGAAGCAACCAAGGAGCCAGCTTCCCCGTAAGCGCTGGTTTCTCAAAGAGATATTTGATGGGATCCAATCTCGAAACCAGGATTACAGAGTGAGCTAACAAGTAGTGCCTCAACTTCCTAGTAGCCCATACCAAGGCTGGGCAAGCTTTGTCCAAGGGAGCGTAGCGGGTCTCATAGTCTAGCATCTTTTTGCTCAAATAGTAGATGGCCTTCTCCACCCTATCTTTAGATTCCTGAGCGAGCATGCATCCCATAGTTGTATCTATCACTGACAAGTACAGAATCAGAGGTTTTCCCACTCCAGTGGTAACAACACAGGTGGATTCTGGAGGTGCTGCTTAACCTGTTCAAAGGTAAACTAACAGCGATTGTCCCATCGGAATTTCTTTCATTTCTTCAGGAGACCAAGCAGTGGTTCACAAGTCAAGGTCAATTTTGAAATAAACAGTCTTATGAATTACACTTTCCCCAGAAAGCCACACACCTCATTTTCGGTCCTTGTTGGTGGCATTTCTAACATGGCCTTGATTTTGGAAGGATCTACTTCAATTCCCCTCTACGTGATCAGAAAGCCCAGCATTTTCCCTACCGTTACACCGAAGGTGCATTTCTGTGGGTTTAACCTTAATCTGTATTCCCTGATCCGTTGAAAGAATTTTTCGAGTGCAGTGTAATGGCCTTCCTGCTCTTTGGATTTGACGATCATGTCATCCGCATACACCTCAACCTCTTTGTGGATCATATCATGCAGAATGGTGGTGGCAGCCCTCTAATAGGTAGCCCCTGCATTTTTCAACCCAAACGACATGACTCGGTAGTAGTACATACCCCACGGAGTGGTGAATGCGGTCTTTTCTCTACCCTCGGGTGCCATCAAAATCTAGTTATACCCGGAAAACCGATCCATAAATGATAGTAATGCATGGCTCGTAGTGAAGTCTACCAATTCATCAATATGCGGCAGAGGGAAGTTATCCTTTGGACTGGCTTTGTTCAAGTCCTGAAAGTCAATGCAAACCCCAAATTCTCCTATCCTTCTTCGGCACTGGGACGATATTGGCCAACCAGGTCAGATACTCAGATACCAACAAGAATCTTGCATCAATCTGCTTGGTGACCTCTTCCTTGATTTTCAACGCCCAATCCGGACGAATTCTACGCAACTTTTGCTTGACTGGTCGAGCCTCAAGGTCAAGAGGGATCCAGTGTTGTACAATCTTAGGATCGATCCCAGGCATATCTTCGTAGGACCATGCAAAAACATCTTTGAAATTTTTTAATAAAGCGATTAAACTCTCGTATTCCATCGAAGACAACGTGGACCCGATATGGACCAAGCGCGGATCTTTCTCAGCACCCACATTAATGGCAATGATTTCATCAGCACATGGTTTAGCAAACCTCTCCTCATCTTTATTAATCAAGTTTTTCAAAATTAAAGGAATTTTTTCCCCTTCGTTTTCATTAAAATTTTGAAAATCTTGGTCAATACAATAAACCAGCAGCATAGAAAAGTACACAGAATCTGTAGAGTTTTCATTCAAAAGGTCCAGATCTTCGGTTACAGACTCAAAAGAAAAGCTGAATGAAGACCTAGGCAGGACTTTAGTATCTGGGTTACCACCCCCAGAAATACTAGACTCAGACTCAGAAGAACTTGAATCTGATCCCGACCCCACAGACTCAGTGGAATCAGATTCTGGCTCATCACCCAATTCAGAACTGGAAAGATAGCCTTTCTCCAATTGCCAAGTAAGATGTGCTGCCTTTAATATCACTGGTTGGGTCCACACCCAGTTCTTTCCCAATCATGGAGACAGTAAAATTATCCCCTAAGTTCTCTAGGTCAACTGCAGGATCTGTCAGGAGACTAGCCAGTGTTGTCCCTACTCTAGGCTCGCTGTCATCTGAGTCACCTTCCGTGCTCTGTTCAACTTTGATGCTTGGTTCATCCCTTTCCTCATCATCACTGTCCTGCAGCTAATAGTCAAAAAAGATCTCGAACCCGAGGACACGCTGATTCGAGGAATTTACCCAAGGTTGGGGAAAGCCACAAAAAGGGAAATCCTCTCATTCCCGAACAAAACGACCATTTAGTGTCCTCCGAATTGGCCTATGGATGAGTTCATAGTGTTTTCTGGCTTGCTTGGCCTTGGCTCTGCCTTTCATTTCTTCTCCTTTTTTGATCCAGTCTTCTCTGGTGGGCACATAGCCCAGTCCAAAAGCATGCAGGTTGTGTGGCACCTCCGCCAGTGCTGCAACACCTTTCCAGCCACTCTTTCCAAGTCCCATTCCTGGAACGTGCCGCAGTTTGTTCATAAAATAGATGGACTAGGCACTAACGTACATGCCTTCGTCTGCAGCCATAATGGTCTGCACCACTCGGGCTTCAGCCAGGGTGAATCCTAAGCGGAACACATCCTCATCGCCATGTTTGATCTCTAGCAGTGGCATAGTCACCTTTGGCAGTGGATGGATGGATAAGTTCCCAAAAACAATTGCCACTTTTTCCCCATGACAGTACTTCAACATCTGATGGAGAGTGGAGTAGACAGCCTTCACATGGTGCAACCAAGGCCTCCCTAACAGCAAATTAAAGGTAGCCGGCACATCCAAGACGTGAAACTCGTTCTCTTGCTCTAATGGGCCCACCGGAACTCTCACTTACACTGTACCTATGACCTCTCTACTTATGTTATCATACGCTCGTATCACCTGGGCTGTGGGAACAAAGTCTGCCGGTTTGAGGCCAAATGCGTAGGCAGTACAGAAAGGACAAACATTAATGGCAGAACCAGTAACTTCCAACAAGACCGGCACCCATTTCTCTCTGCATTCCACAAATATCTACAACGGTTTGTTGTGAGCCAACCCTTCCGGCGATAGCTTTTTGTCAGAGAAAGTAAGCATTGGCCTGACACCACCTAGAAAGACCAAGCCCATAAGCTACTCGGGCGTGGTGTCAATGGACAATTTAGTCTTGCCCATAACCAACAACACTGCCTGTCGGTGCACTCGTGAGGCCATGAGAAAACCCCAGATGGAGATGTCAGCTTGGGTTTTCTTGAGCTGTTTCAATACTGACTCTTCTTTTAGTTGTTTCTCCTTCTGTTTCTCGGCCTCTTTGTCATTTTCAAACGCCTCTACTTGATCCAGGTGCAGCGGCTTAAAATACCATCCATTGTGGATGAGATGATCTATTTCCTCAGTATACCACGTATTATCTGGGGCACAATCGCCCCAGTCTTCATCAGTATAGACCAGATGTAAATCGTCATCGTGCCATCATTCGCCCTCAATGGCCGACAAACAGTTATCCAGCTCTACTTTTATCACCTTCACATCATAGGTGCCCTCTACAAGGTGCCGTGAAATTACGGTTTCCCGAGTGTCTTTAATTCTTTCTCGTTCAAACTGCCTCAGTGTAGCTTCCTGTTCAGTATCTACAGTGTTCACAACGCCCACTTCCTGGGCTGGCTTTCCTGCACTAGCGCTCTTCAACAACTTTCCTTTCTCATCAGCCTTTCCAGCTACTACAGCTATCTCTCCTTCCTTTCTTTCTGGTTTCATTCCAGTTTCTTCTTCCTTGTTTGGTTCACCACTCAACCATCCGGTGTTATCAGTCGATCCATGCAAGTTGAACCACTCGATCTGTACATCTCTCTGATCTTGCTCATCAGAGAACTGCAGATTGTCCAAATCCTTTTCGAGGTCGACCAAATCATCTAACCCTTGGCTCGGGCCCTCCTCCCTGGCCACGTTGATGGCTACCGAGATTGGAAGCACCAGTTTAGGCTTTGTTTGGCCAGTTGACACAATATAGTAACTCGGGTTGTACGCCATCTCAGATAAGTTGCCAGGACACTCCGACAACATATCAATACCTTCCTCTAATGTCGACTCCCCTTTCATTGTAAGTTTCATCACCACAGGCTTGTGTTGAGGTTTGGACGTGTCCATCATGCACAGATCTGCGCCTTCAGGAATGAACAACGTCAGTTTTGGTAGGTGAGAGGGAGTAATATATACGCTGGGGTCCTAAGAGGTGGCCAGTGTATGGATAAGGTTAAGGTTTCGAGGTAGGAGGAATTTGATTATAGACTAGGAGTGGATTTGTGGTTACGTTCGGTTTCTGAGGTGGAGCGATCACCTTGTTGTCGATGAGATCTTGAACCTCATGATGCAATCGAAAGCACTGGTTGATGTCATGACCATGCTGTTGGTGAAAAGCACAGTATTTTGCGAGGTTATGCTTAGGTGGAAGAGGGCCAGGCAACGGGCGAGGTTCCAAGGGTTTTATGTGCCCTTTCTTTACTAACACCTGCATGGCTTTGGAAAGGGTCATGTACAGTTGGTTAAAAATCCTCTGGGATCGGGTAGGGTTGGATGATGTTTGTGAGCCTGTGTTGGCGAAGGGGTCAGCAGTCTTGGTTGTGGTGACAACACTTATATCCGATGGCCTCGCAATTGTGCTACCACTGGCAACATTGGAACTGCGAACAAATGGCCTCTTAACCGGCTCCTTCTCCTCAGTAATAAGTCCCTGTTTCATAGCATCCTCAATTTGCACCCCCATTTCATGGAGCTTTGTGAATGTAAATAGAGGTAGGATAATCATCTTTTACAGCAACTTGCTATGCAGATTCCAGACAACCATTCTGATCTAGCCCTTCTCGGAAGGCCTTGTGGTCATCATCGAGGCTTTAGCTCTCCATCTTGTCACAAATTCAGAAAAACCCTCCTTCGGCTCTTGGCGTGTTGCCTCAAGATCACCAGTTGTGACCTCAATCTGTGTATTGTAAGAGTACTGAGCAATGAAGGCCTCGACCATCTCTTTCTAATTCTGTTTGACGGAATCTTCCAACTTAGCATACCAAATGGGTGCTATACCTGACATGGTGCGACCAAAAAGAGATAGCTTCTGTAGTCTAGTTAAGCCCATCAGCTACAAGATATCTGAAAACAGTTGTACGTGAACCATCGGATCCTCAGAACCATCAAAACGGTCAATGTGCGGCATTTTGAACCGATCCGGTAATGTAACTGTAGAATCAGTGTACCCATTCTCTATGTCTGGGATGAAGTTGACCCCTTGCGCTCTCTTGAACAACTTTTCTAGTTTATTGACCTTGAGTGCAGTTGGATCAACCTCGAACTCGAACGGAGCCTCGGTCTAATAAATCAGGGCTTTGGAGGCTTGTGTTGGGATTGGCTCTGCTGGATTGCCCTGGTTTTCTTGAACATTGGCAGCATGAACGGTGGCTCTGAGTGTTGGGATAGCCGCGGTAGGTGCATAGGATACAGAGGTCGCAGTCGGATGTGGTTGCTGTTGTTGTAGTTGAATTATAACCTCAGCCTGATGAGCCATAACCTCAACCTAGCGGTTACATTGCGTTGTAATGTCTCAACCGTTTGTTGCAACTGAAGTATTAATTCCTCCATTTCGGCTAAAGGATATTGTGCCATGGGAATAGGTGATTGTCTTTGAGATAAGCTAGAAGTAGATGACTGTTCCAAAACCGGACTGGACACAGGTAAGCTGAGGGGTGACTGCTGTAGGAATTGGACTGGTGAATGTTGTCAAATCCTCCTTCGCCTTGTAACTAGTGGTAGTGAGGTAAACACAGACTGTCCCCAAACAAGATCCCCGGCCTTGCACAGTCTTCCGACTCGGGTCCAGAGTACTTGGGGGATATCAGAATCTTCTGAAGCTATGATTTTAAACTACCTAGCAAAAAAAATAAAGCAAAAAAGCAACAATCAGAAATCACACAGTGCCTCAGCTAAGACGTTCTATCAACATAGATATGATCAAAGCTGTAGGACTGCACTCCACATTGAATCTTGCCCCAAAACAAATACCAATTTTGCAACGGCTATGCACATTCCTGTACAATTTCTCTGTAAATCACATACCAGTTAAGAGAGAGCCAAAACACCCCTATAAGGGGGTCGGGTTACCCTGTCCTAGTTTTGTCATGAACTAGGTTTCAATATTTCAATCAAGCAGTTTCACGCAATCCTGCATTTGGATGAGCATCCTGTCCTAGTATGGAACAGTCACTAAGGCTTTACTATTTGCAGCTAGGCCGAATGGTCAAAGGGGGTACCTTAGCAAGACTACCTAATATACCTCTCACACCTAACATCGAGAAGTGAAAAGAGGATCAAACGGTATAGCGGTAGTCCAGATCCAAGGGTTGTGTTACCATCATGGTAGGGCTTACGACCAATCAGCCTTTTCGCAAGCTTTTGGGCAAGCCTCTAGCAAACCGTCTAAGAATAGCTGATGGCAAACACAGTGACTTATGTGCACCAATGCAAATGAAATCCAAAGAACATATAAGTGTAGATAAAATTTCACATCATCAAGTTTGAGTCAAGTTCGCTAAATCCTCAGCAGATTCGCCAAAAACTGTAGCTTGACTTTTCGTGCTCCTTTCTGATACGATAGCCCTACAGTTCAGACTCTCGTGATTCTGAATCTGATCTCACAAGTGCAATGTGAAATAGATAAACACAAAAGAGTCCAAATTCGGCAAATCTTTTGGAAAATCGATTTTGAATCAAAATGTCAAAAATGGACTGCTTTGTCAGATACAGAGTCGCCACCTCAATATTTTTTAAAAATTTAGGAAACCCATGACTCATGTCGAAGGCCACGTGTCCATCATAACCAAGATTGTCTATGCTTAGGAACTTAGGTCTGAGAGGGGAAGGTCATGAATTGAGCACCCCACTCGCCCGATCAAAAATTGGCCTCTACTAATCATGATGTGATTCTTATTTACATTATATGCTCTTGTTCCGATTATTAGGCTAACTTACTATGTGATGTACACAAGTATAGACTAATTTGTAAAAATTGAAACATTTTGATTTCATGTATGTTTTTTAAAATTGTTTCGAATATGTACCACTTGAAAAAGTGATCTCATATGCACATTACTCAAATTATCCCAATTCAAGCAATTAGCATTCATCCACGGGGATTCACACAAGCATAGCACTTAAGCAATTAGCCTCATAGCAAGCATGCTAGACGTCGCAACAATAACACTCATGCAATATGCTAAAGCAATAAAATGCTCACCTAGTACTCCGAGGCGAGCCAAAACAAGCAAAATAATTAGAAAACATGCATGCCCCTAATTAATGCAAAATGACTAATGCAACACATACAAGATGCAATTAATAGGCTCGACAACTAATATACCATGTGAATCAATTTGATAGCATGCATTTTAAACACGTATTCAATGAAGTAATAAACAACGATGCTTGTTAGAATGATGAACTGAGCCTCGATTCATGCAAGACAAGTGGATGCAAACATGGGAAATGCTAAAAGAAATATGACATTCTAAACTGCTCATTATAAGCAAGTAAATAAAATGGAGAAAAACATAGGGTTGGAAGACATACACGCATTGTTACATTTTTGCCCTCGCGCAAAAGGGTCCGAATGAATGAATTAGCTAAGCTACTTAACTAATCTATTACAACCCAAATGAAATAAATTAACTATGCTAGCTAATTATTATAACAACACAAATTAACTAACTACTTTAGCTAATTTAATTAAGTACAACACAAAACTAACTAGCTATTCTAACTAAACTAACTAATCAGTTACAAGTCCGCTACTTTAAGAACAACATACTACTGTTATAACATTATTTTAATAGATCCTGAGCATTAAGGGATGGTTCATGCACGGATGTGGATTTTCACCTGAAAATGCTCTATGTTTTGCTACCAGAATGCTTCTGTTGCATAGTTAGGAGATTGCACTAATTTTTTACCTCAGTTTTTGCTCTGTTTTGTATGAAACGACACACTACCTTGTTGGAAAAAGTGGCTAGCAGGCCAGTAAAAGTGGTCTGTCGGCCACTAATGTTGGATTTCTCCTGCTACAACAGAAAATAAACAGAGCACAAAAAGAGCATTCTCAAGGGATGTTTGTCCACTCTACCTCTCCTCATCATCAAACAGCTCAAATGATAGGTAGGCTTGATTCGCAAGCCATCAATCGACGCAATTTCATTGCGTGATGACTTATGAACCAAGGGATACAATTTCAATAAATAGTAAGGAAAGACCAACAAAACCTCCTCCCTATCATGGATTGATCAAGGGAAGGGGTTGACATTGACGCTTGAACTGTTTTCATCACTAATAAGTGTGAAATGACTCAAGACTCAATAGGTTCAATTGACGTCCGATTGAACCCACACAATTTTATTATCTTGCTTCATTTTAACCCCAATTTTATTACTCTATTTTAATTACCTTCCATTCATTAGTCAATTTGGTCCAACAATGAGCTTTAAGTCCACTATTAGAGAGAAGTGTCAAACCAAATGTTGTTTTAGCATGAGACGGAGATCATACCATTGGTAATGAACCCCCAAAGGGATTAAACCATTAAGCACAATATCACCTTCAAGCTTAAACAACACTCCTTTTTAAGCAACTCTCAAAACAAAGAGAAAAGGCCACGAAAAAAGGGAGATTGTAGAGATGCTTAGACGCAAATACAAGTATGGAAAGCAAGAAATAAATGCTATCAACTCAAATAGGTTGGTGGCGAAGGCCTAAACCACCAAGCCTATAAGGACCATTACACTACAAGCATGTAATACAAAGCATAAATTAAACTAATACATAAAAACAGTCCTAAATTAGCTCAAAACAATGCTGTAATTAAAGTAAAAATAGCTAAAAGAGTAAGCTAAAAACATGGAACAATTAAGCTAATAAACAAGCACAAGGAGGAAAGGCTACCCCCTCCATTTTTGGGACTTCAAAACATAATTTTTAGCCTCTGGAAAACTCTGAAAACTAGTGGTAAAAAGTTCAAAAAAAGTTGATAAAAATGTGGGAAACACAAGGGTAAAAGCCTGTGAAACAAGGTTCAAAGAAGGGTGATCCACCCCTCTACCTTTAATGGCTTTAAACCACAAGTTTCAGCCTAAAAATACAGGTGATAAACAACTTAAAAACAGTAAGAAAAGATGAGAAATGGGTGGTACAAAGAACTAGAATGTATACCTCTTGAAGAGGAATGATCCCTTGAATTCCCAAACCACTAATTTCACTCTCAAGTGCTAAAATGCAAGCTTAAGAACCTCAGCAAAGATCCCTCAAGGTTTGGTTTAGAGTGTCTAGGCAAGGGTTATGTAAGTTACAAGAGAGAGAGAGAGAGAGACAGAGAGAAATGTAGAAAGATAAATATTTTCCAAAACTTTTGCTCTCTAAAATTTTCTAACCCTAAAAAAAATAAAAGGGAGTCATCTATATATAGAAATCTATGAGACTACCTCTGAATTATCTATACAGACACAGCTGGTGCAGTGCATGCATCTGTGGGGACAGCTGGCACAGTTGGCAAAAAGATTTAAAAATTTGTACAAGTGGGCGGCCACTAATAGTATCCGGCAGGAACCACAAGTGGGTTTTCAGGCCCACTAAAAGGGAGTGGCCGGCCACTAATAGTGGGCGGCTGGAGTCACTAGTGGGCCTGCAAGCACCCAGATAGTCAGGCTTAAAAAACTGTTATTTTGGTCCAAAAAACAAGGCGCAAAGGTTGTATGTTCAAAACTGAGGTTTCCTGCTAAGGAAATCAAGCATTTGACAAGCATACGCATTCATCATTGAGTGATCAATCAGTGGCGCTCAAGTCTTAAGGGCCATCAAAAATGGGGTGTCTACAGCATATAGAATGCAATCTGCCCTACCTTGACCAACCGCTGGAGCGGCTTAGACCACCGCTCGAGCAATCAAGCCACCACACGAGCGGCCAACATGGGTGCACGTGCGGTCAACCCTATTTCAACTCATACCTTGCAACTTCAAATAAGCATATCTCTCATCCATACTTAGTTTTAGGTGATTATTGAGTCTAAATTGAAGGCCAGAAGTCCAATTTCCAATGGTGATGGTCTCGCATCCAAATTCTAAGTGCATAAAAAGATATGTTTAAATTAGTGAAGGCTACTCACTTTTTTCCTAACCATTTCATGCTAATTCCTCTCCTAACTTCCTTTCCTTTTATTTCTTCTTGTTTCCTTAAAAACCCTAATCATCTAAATATGATATTTTCAATACAAAACATATGAAATTGTTGTTGGGTACCTAGGGCTTTTCAATATGCACATTTGGTACATGATTAACACTTGAATTTGAGCTTAGAAAGATTATGAAACATTAAGTTAAGTCATGAACATTTAAGGCCCTTCAAAGTATGTCTTTGACACATGCTTTGCACTTGATTAACATTTAGAAAAGGCTTGAGTTACAACTAAAGATCCTTTAGAAAAGGCCAAGTTAAACTAAAACGCTCAAATTGATTTATGAACTTGCAAGTTAAGATATTTTCAATGCCTTGTTTATACTTTGTGCAGATTAAGCTTTGGAGAAGGGAAAAACTTCATTGTTCGTGAGCCATCTATGAGTAATATTATTGTAAAGTTATGTTCAAAAATTAGTTTTGAAAATTTGATGATATGTCATGATTTGAGAAATCTTTATTTTGATTATGAATACCCTAATATCCTATATTTTGTTTAAAGTTATCAATGGCATCCTTAGATAGTCCCAGCCATTAGGAGACAATCTAAAAGTGCCATGGTCATATTTGAGCTCCATCACCACCAAAGTGTGGATTGTCTAATTGTGCCCCGGATTGATTATTCCATTAAGAGGCTCTAATGGATTTACCATGTATCATGTTTTGATTACGAAATATTCTGACAAGGAATGTTCAAATGTTTTTAGAAATATGATATGATATTATGCTTTGCAATCTTTGATTAGAATTCATTCATTTAGCACTTTACTGTAATATTATTCACTAGGCAATGGCTCAGGTGACGAAGAGCTTGATTACGATAAGAGGTTGGTTAAGAGTGGTCTTCAATCCTTGTGATGGTTTTGTATAAGTTTTGCCATAAGTATTGTACTTTACTTTTGTTGTATGGATCATGTAATGAAGTAAGATAGTAATCTAAGAGGAATGTATACTTTCATTTCATATAACTATGCACTGCTCTGAATAGGTGTTTCAAATGGACTCAATAAGCAAGTAATGGCTTCCCCACTTAAAAATGAAAAGTTTGCCCCAATTATTCTAGGAGTCCATCTTGTTTTGCAAGTTAGGCCTTTAATAGTCAGCAACTACCGGCCGGTTACCTCACTATTCTGTTTAGGGTGGGTTAGGATCATATCACAAATTTTTTAAACTGTCGCTGAAAGTTGAAAATCAATGACTTTTTTTGTGACGATTTTTTTAAACTGTCGCTGAAACTTATAATTATTGACATTTTTTTTGACACAATTTTCAAACTAACGTTGAAAATTAATAATTAGTGATTTTTTTTTTAATAAGCTTTGATAAGAAAACGTTATTAATTATCATAGTACTTATCAGATAATAAGTCAACAAATTAGGATCTACACGTAAAGCCCATATACTAAACTTATTTTCATGGCTTTGGTGCAACAGAATCATGTCAGTCATCTTTCTTTTTTTGCATCTTTTGTTTGTGTTTGTATTGTTTTCTATTTCAAATCATGTTTCATGTGCCTTATTTGCAAAATCTCTATTATTAGCATATTTTAAGAGTAAATATTACTTAAGCTGAAATATTTCCATGCTACTTGAAAAAATATTTGTTTTTGGAAGTTTTTCCTTTACGTTGTATTTGGTTGAAGGATTTGAGAAGGAATTTAAAAAATGAAGAAAAAAAAATGTGAAATTAGGTGAAATGTAAGTATTTTTATTTCACATTTCTTTCTCATTTTTCTTTCCAAATCATTTCTCAAATCTCTTAACCAAACACAACGTTAAAAAAAATTTCTGAAATCAATTTTTGAAAAAAAGATGAGGAAATATGAAAGTATTTCCAAATAAGCAATCTTAGGGGTTGTTTGGGATGTCCTAAATAAGTGCACTTTTTGACTTTTTAGACTAAAAAGTTGAGGAAGAAAATATGGTTGTTTGGGTTAATTTTTTGACTTTTTATGAAAAAAATGTATATTAAAAAATTGTATAAATTAGTGTGTAGGGAAAAAATTAAGGTTGAGAGTTATGCAGTCATATTTTTTGACTTTTGGTGAATAGTGATAACTTTTTAATTTTTTGAATAACTTTTTGACTTTTTGGCCACATTCCAAACTGGCCTTACTTTTTTATTATAAATAACATAGATGTTTATATTAGTTTAAGAGATTTATGTGAAATTAAACTTGCAAGTGAAATTAAATAAAGAAATAAAATCTCATAAATAAACTTGTAGAGGTCGATTTTTTAGGTTGGATGAAAGGAATGCTCAAATTAATGACCTTTTTCATTTCATTATTAAATAAGATCTTTAGTTGTGATAGACCAATAACATAAATGAACATGAAATTAGAGTTTTTTAATTTTCCCATAAAAGTAGGTGGTAACCCTATGTTTGTGAATCACTTTGATTTTGACAATTGTGGATTTATTTGATTGGTGGTTTGAATTTTCATAGTCCCTCAAATTGTCCCTCGATTTGACTTTTCACATCACCCTTTTATAATATAATAATTTTAATTTCTATATTATTTAGAGATAAAATAAACGAAAAAAAAATGTAAAAGATAAAAAAGAATTACGTATACTTTTTTAGAACTTGAATTTCTTACAAAATTATACTTATTTTATAATTAAATTCTGTTAATGTTACAAATTCAAAAATTATTAAGAGGGTATAAATAATTTAATAGTCCTTAAAATAAATAAATTGATAAATTATAGCTATTGGGTTAAGTGATTGAACTTGGGATTAGATAGTGTTTTAGGGTAGGTTTAAGATAGCAAGATTAGGCCAATATCAAGACGGACCAAATTTGGGATAACACACATTCGTGTTTGAATGATTGAAACGAAGAATTTTCTTTCTTTTTTTTTTTAATTTATTTATTTATTTTTTTTTTTTTTGAGTGGGGGTTCCCTCACCGAAATGACATGTTTTGACGAGGGAGCGATCTTAACCCTTGATTCTATTCGTAAGACAGGTGTTGTGTCCTAAGGATTCCCCTCCACCAATCACTTTACACAATCACTCTAGAGGATCCAAATGCTTTGCAAACACTTGCAAAGCAAACAAAAACAACGTAGCTGAAATACAAATAGTGCTTGTTTGGCACATATTAAAAAAATGTATTTTTTTATTTTTTTTTTGCATATATATATTTATTTGGATCACATTAATTAGCATCTATCAATATCTTTTCTCTATTTTTTTACTCACTTTGTTTACTTTTTTACATATTTTTTTTATAAAAAATTAAAAAAATATATTTATTTAGAATATTCCAAACCACTCCATAATTTGCCTTCTAGCACCATTAGGGAGAAACAATGGAATGAAACAGAAGGGACCACATGGGCCCGATCGAGTGGGCTGTACATTGGCCCTAAAAAAAAAGCAAGGGAAACTTACCAATAAGTCTCATATACAAAGTTCAAGGCTCATTTAATCCTCAAACAAAACACTTGCACCAATTAGTCCTACACATTTTTAATTGTTACAAAAAAATCCTTTTTTTTTTTTTTAAAAAAATTTACACACTGTTATAACTTACTACCGTTGGACTTCCGTCAAATGATCACCGGAGACTCGTCGGAATGTTCAACATCACCGGAAAGTCGCCGGAGTATCGCCGGAAGTTCACCGGAGTGTTAAGAACGTTAATGGAAGTCGCCGGAATGTTCAGAACGTTCACTGGACGTTAAGAACATCACTGAAGACTCACCGGAATGTTTAGAATATTGCTAGAAGAAAAAAAGAATAAATGAAGAAATTAGAGCAAAAAAAACATAGCAAAATGTGTTAAATATTGATAAACTAAAAGAAAAAAAAAATGAAACAATAAAAAACAGCAACAATGGGAAAAACATATGCTATTTTTCAATTTTTGTAAGGTTTAAGCAAATAATCTCCAATATTGATCAAACTGAAAAGTACATTTTGAAACTGTAAAATGTTACAGTTTCAAAGAAAAAATCTATTAAACATTTATCGTTATTAATCAAACTGAAAAATATGTTATGAAACTGTAAAATTTTACAGTTTTATACGATGATTCATTCCAGCACCAAAAAAATTTGAAACTGCAAAATTTTACAGTTTTCACCGCCTGTAACTAAAACTCGAAAATTACTTGTTCAGAATTTGAAAATTTTCTCCATTAGAACAGAAAAAGAGAAGTGTATAACAGAGAAAATATAGAAAAAAATAAGAGATCGAAGGAGAGAGGCGGATATAGAGAGAGGATTGTACTCCGGCAACTATTTTTTGTTTAGATCTAGCCGAATCTGATGTAGATCTACTCAGATCTGATGTAAATCTACATCAAATCTAAGTAAACCTACTCATCTTCTTCATCGGAAATATATCTTCTTTGCCGTCAGTGAGGGTGAAGTCACGAGTTGATTTCGATGGTTGGTGGTTACCGGTGAATCTCGATCAATGGAGAAAGATGTGATTACCGGTCGTCGTCCATGACAAAGAAGATGAGAGAAAAATACAGAAAAAAGAGAGAGAGGAAAACGTAAAGAGTGAGGCAAAAAGCAGAGAGAGGAAAGTATGATTTTTGGGTTTACTCAAAAAGTTATAGGATTAAATAGTGCTCACATATTTCAAATAGGACCTGTGGATAATTTTTCCAAAAAAGAAAAACAAAATAGCCACGTCTATGCCATGCTTTTCATTGATTAATTTGCATTAATTTATGGAAACACCATTTCAAGTAAGTTTAATTGGCTAGTAATATATATATAATTTAATTACAAAAGACAGGCAATTTATTTAACTAACCAATGCTTACTAATTTGTAACATTATTTTATGAGCTTAGTTTTTTGCCTGCTGCATATATATGCCAATCAGCCATGACAATAACAGTAACAGAGAGAGACTGACTGAGTGGTTGTTTGGATTGTAACAATTTCTAATTATTAAGTCATTTTAAAGGTAGCCCACTTGCATAGTTCAAAGTTCTTGTGCTTCTGCTTGATGAACCCATCAGCTTCCACATCGACGTTTTCCTCATAAACTTTAACCTGGTTTCCATTCTTATCAGTCTCCTCTATGACTTCCTCCTGCTCCACAAACTGAACTTTCTTAGCACGAGCCTGAGGTTCATGGTGTTTTTTCTGATGGTGGCCACTCCCATCTTCTTCCTCGTACACTGTCGTCGTGTTGTTGAAGATCCTATGGACGTTAGGATAGTGAGGGACGTCGGTCAGAACGCTGGGCATCCTTTCCATTCTCGAAACATGAGAGTGGTAGTCATGGGACGTGTCGTCCCAACCATAGTAATTCCCTCTACGCATTGTCTTGTTTAATCTCTTTGTTTGATTTTTTTTTTCTTTTCTTTTCTTTTCTCTCTTCTTTTTTTTTTTAATTTTTTTTTTTTGCTGTGTGTTTGCATTCATTTAGTTTTTGCCCAATGCAGTTTATAGGGAAGGGAAGCATTTTTTTGCCATGTTGTTCCGATAAATGATGATAAGATTGCATTTATTCTCTTTATCTTGTGTCAATAGCATATGGTATATTCGACATAAATCGTGGCGATGAATAAAAATGCCCAAGAAAGTGCAGGTCTCCATTATTGTTACAAAGTTCTTTTTTTATTTATTTTTTTAGTAATCTAAAGAAAGAAAAAAAGTTAGCCAAAAGAAAAGCACCAACCTCTCATCAACAATGCTAAAGATGCCTAATTTTTCGTACAATTTTTTACACACATTTACCTGGGTGGAAGGGCCACATATATAGCATGGGACTAGGGGTGTAAATAAGTCGAGAGTTGGTTGTATGAATGCGAGTAGCAGTAGTAAGGGTATTTTTTATACTTTTCGAATCTCTCTCGATGCATGTCATCTTCCTGTACCTTTAATTTCTTGCTATTAAATGAAATTTTTCTTTGCCGATCCAAAAAAAAAAAAAAAAAAAGTCGAGAGTTGCTTCAACCGAGTGTTGTTTAAGATTTTTTATTTTTTATTTTATTTTATTTTTTTTTAGTGGGGCTTTCCCTCACCAAAATGACATGTTTTGATGAGAGAGTGATCTTAACCCTTGGTTCTATTAGTAAGACAGGTGTTGTGTCCTAAGTAATCCACTCTACCAATCACTTTACACAATCACTCCAGAGGATCCAAATGCTTTGCAAACGCTTTGCAAAGCAAACAGAAACAACGTAGTTGAAATACAAAGTCTGCCTACTAGCACCATTAGAGAGAAACAATTGAATGAAACAGAAGGGACCGCATGGGCCCGCTCGAGCAGGCTGTACATTGGCCAAAAAAAAAAACAAACAAAATAGCCACATCTATACCATGCTTTTCACTGATTAATCTGCATTAATTTATGGAAACACCATTTGAAGTAAGTTTAATTGGCTAGTAATATATATATATAATTTAATTACAAAAGACAGGCAATTTATTCAACTAACCAATGCTTACTAATTTGTAACATTATTTTATGAGCTTAGTTTTTTGCCTGCTGCATATATATGCCAGTCAGCGATGACAATAACAGTAACAGAGAGAGACTGACTGAGTGGCTGTTTGGATTGGAGCAATCTCTAATTATTAAGTCATTTTGAAGGTAGCCCACTTGCATATCTCAAAGTTCTTGTGCTTCTGCTTGATGAACCCATCAGCTTCCACATCGACGTTTTCCTGGTAAACTTTAACGTTGTTTCCATTCTTATCAGTCTCCCCTATGACTTCTTCCTGCTCCACAAACTGAACTTTCTTAGCACGAACCTGAGGTTCATGGTGTTTTTTCTGATGGTGGCCACTCCCATCTTCTTCCTCGTACACCGTCGTCGTGTTGTTGAAGATCCTATGAACGTTAGGATAGTGAGGGACGTCGGTCAGAACGGTGGGCATCCTTTCCATTCTCGAAACATGAGAGTGGTAGTCATGGGACGTGTCGTCCCAACCATAGTTAGTCCCTCTACGCATTGTCTTGTTTAATCTCTTTGTTTGATTTTTTTTTCTTTTCTTTTTTTTTTTTTTTTTTTTGGCTGTGTGTTTGCATTCGTTTAGTTCTTGCCCAATGCAATTTATAGGGAAGGGAAGCATTTTTTTGCCATGTTGTTCCGATAAATGATGATAAGATTGCATCTATTCTCTTCATCTTTTGTCAATAGCATATGGTATATTCGACATAAATCTGTGGCGATGAATAAAAATGCGCAAGAAAGTGCAGGTCTCCATTATTGTTACAAAGTTCTTTTTTTATTTATTTATTTAGTAGTCTATAGAAAGAAAAATAAAAAAATAAAATAAAATTAGCCAAAAGAAAAGCACCAACCTCTCATCAACAATGCTAAAAATACCTAATTTTCTGTACAATTTTTTACACACATTTACATGAGTGTAAGGCCCACATAAATAAATGGTACTAGGAGTATAAATAAATCGAGTAGAGCGAAGTAATAGATGGTTTAAACTTGATTTAAAACTTAACGGGTTTTGAAATAAGATTGGATTTATTTCATTTTGGGATTTTAACATGGCAAAACTTGACAGGCCCTAGGGCTCAACACAGGTCTCATTTCGATAATCTGAACCGTTTATTTTATAGAGCCTAAAATGTATAATATCCATGAAAAAAGTTAAAGCGATCCAAGAGTTTCCTCTCTTTTCTTCAATTAAGGTCTCGTTTGAGAACATGCTTTTTTAGTAACTTTTTGACTAAAATATGAGGTAAAAAAATTAGTATGTTTGGGGTGACTTTTTGACTTTTTACGAAAAGATGTGTAAAAAATTTTAAAAAAAAAGATAATATTTAACTTTTTAGTATAGGTTATAAGTTTTTTGACTTTTCTAAAATTTTTTAACTTTTTAACTAAAACGTTAACTTGCCAAACGAGGCCTAAGTCTCTTGAACCCACCTCTTCAAAACTTTTTCTCTTCAAAGCTTTTTCCAGCACAAAGGTTGAGCGCTCTCTCCCTCTCTCTTTCTCTCTCTCTCTCGGCTCTTATTTCCTCTCTCTCGGTTCCTCTTTCTTGAGTCTTCTATGTTTTCTTTCATAACAAAGTTGAGTCCAAATGAATATACGCACACTAGTGAGAGCTCCAGCACAACAACATATACACACTCTCTCTCTCTCTCTCAAACATTCTAGATAATTCTACAACTTACAGTATGATTATAATTAACTTAATATATATTTAATCATTAGCTTAATTAAACACAACTTAATCCTGATTAATCATGATTACCACATACCTTATTTAATCATAACTAATCACAAATCTCACATGATTTAATTATTCTAATTAACTTCAATTAAAGTCT
>CM069908.1:63132886-63188931 GCA_036172215.1 Camellia granthamiana
CATTAGGAGACAATCTAAAAGTACCATTGTCATATTTGAGCTCCATCACCACCAAAGTGTGAATTGTCTAATTGTGCCCGGATCGATTATTCCATTAAGAGGCTCTAATGGATTTACCATGTATCATGTTTTGATTACGAAATATTCCGATAAGGAATGTTCAAATGTTTTTGGAAATATGATATGATATTATGCTTTGCAATCTTTGATTAGAATTCATTCATTTATCACTTTATTGTAATATTATTCACTAGGCAATGGCTCAGGTGACAAAGAGCTTGATTACGATAAGAGGTTGGTTAAGAGTGGTCTTCAATGTTTGTGATGGTTTTGTATAAGTTTTGCCATAAGTATTGTACTTTACTTTTGCTGTATGGATCATGTAATGAAGTAAGATAGTAATCTAAGAGGAATGTATAATTTCATTTCATATAACTATGCACTGCTCTGAATGGGTGTTTCAAATAGACTCAATATAAGTAAGTAATGGCTTCCCCACTTAAAAATGAAAAATTTGCCCCAATTATTCTAGGAGTCTATCTTGTTTTGCAAGTTAGGCCTTTAATAGTCAGCAACTACCGGCCGGTTACCTCACTATTCTGTTTAGGGTGAGTTAGGATCATATCACAAATTTTTTAAACTGTCGCTGAAAGTTGAAAATCGATGACTTTTTTTGTGACGATTTTTTTAAACTGTCGCTAAAACTTATAATTATTGACATTTTTTTTGACAAAATTTTCAAACTAACGTTGAAAATTAATAATTAGTGATTTTTTAATAAGTTTTGATGAAAAATGTTATTAATTATCATAGTACTTATTAGATAATAAGTCAACAAATTAGGATCTACACGTAAGCCACATATACTAAACTTATTTTCATGGCTTTGGTGCAACAGAACCATGTCAGTCATCTTTCTTTTTTTGCATCTTTTGTTTGTGTTTGCATTGTTTTCTATTTCATATCATGTTTCGTGTGCTTATTTGCAAAATCTCTATTATTAGCATATTTTAAGAGTAAATATTACTTAAGTTGAAATATTTCCATGCTTCTTGAAAAAATATCTGTTTTTGGAAGTTTTTCCTTTACGCTGTATTTGGTTGGAGGATTTGAGAAAGGATTTGAAAAATGAAACAAAAAAGATATGTGAAATTAGGTGAAATGTAAATATTTTTATTTCACATTTCTTTCTCATTTTTTTTTCCAAATCCTTTCTCAAATCTCTTAACCAAACACAACGTTAAAAAAAATTTCTGAAATCAAGGGAAAATTGGCCTAAGGTCCCTCCTCTACTTTTGATAGGAGGAGAGGTCCAAAATAATATGTTTTGATGTCTAAGGTCCCTGTAATTTATTTTAGGTTATAAAGTACCTAAATTACCCTTCCTTTATAACATAAATTTGTTTGAATATTATATTGTTGACTTAACTGATAGATTTTGAAAACCGAATTTGCAGTGGAGATTTCGTCGGAGTTTTCGTCGGAGATTTCAGTGGAGATTTCATGGTGGAGATTTCGTCGGAGATTTCAGTGGAGTTGATGAGAAAGATTGATACGATCGTGTAGATTTCGTTGAAGATTTCGTCAGAGATTTCAGAGGTGTTACAGTGTGTTGATCGCGTAGATTTTCAGTGGAGTTGAATCAGGTTTGTTTTGGATTGAGATACCACATGCATTTTGATTTTTGTTTTGAATTTTTGTTTAGAGAGAGGCCAGTTTGATAGAGTTGATTTTTATTTTTGGAATTAATTTTTGATTCTTTGTTTTTGAATCAATTTCAAAGAGTGTTGACAATGAGTTGATCGCGTAGGTTTTTGAGTGGAGTTGAATCAGGTTTGTTTTCGATTTAGATTCCACATGGATTTTGATTTTTGTTTTGAATTTTTGTTTAGAGAGAGGCCAGCTTGATAGAGTTGATTTTTATTTTTGGAATTAATTTTTCATTCTTTGTTTTCTGATCAATTTCAAATAGTGTTGACAGTGTAGGTGATTTTGATGTTTAGAGTTCATTTTTCGTGCTCTGTTTTTTATCAACATGCTGATCAATGATAAGTTTTGTTCTATGTTTTTTCATACCAGAGAAATTTCATTTTCCGCACTTTTGTTTGTGTAGTCCAGAGAAAATTATAAGTGCATATGGACATATTATTAGAAGTTTCTAATGCAGATAGACTGTGAGAAAGTGAATGTAAGTTCATAAATTTCTCTGGACTTGTATTTGTAGTTCAGAGAAAATTGAAAGTTTGTTACTCACTTTCAGTTTGTAATATTGCAGAATGATGCATAGAAAATTGTTAGGTTGTAGTGAGGTGAAAATCACGGAGAAGTTTATAATTTCATAACAGATATTCTGTGTGCTTTTTTTCTATGATTGTGTTTAATAGTTAGCAGTAAATTTCTCTGTGATTCATTGAGTTTCTGTGATTTT
The DNA here is from genome assembly GCA_036172215.1 of Camellia granthamiana. Classification (NCBI taxonomy): domain Eukaryota; kingdom Viridiplantae; phylum Streptophyta; class Magnoliopsida; order Ericales; family Theaceae; genus Camellia; species Camellia granthamiana. The sequence continues at coordinate 63,135,315 of CM069908.1, forward strand.
GTTTTTTATCATCTTGAAGGTGAATATCAGTTTGTAGATGTCTATGGACTTTTATTTTAAGTTCAGAGAAAATTATAATTTTTAGAAATTTCTCTGGACTTTTATGTTGTTCTATTGAAGTGTTTATATGCTAAACAAATTATTTTTCTTGTTTTTTGTTTCAGTTTCAATGGACAGTGCAGTGTTGTTGCTATGCAAATATGGGAGTGATACTATTGTCATTAATGTTTCATGCAAATTGAATTTTGAGGAATTGGTTGGCATTTTATGTAAAACATGGGAGAATTTGAAACCTGAGACTATATGTATTTCATATTCTATTTTGGGCCATCCGAATTGTATGGTTCGAAATAATATTGATTTTCTGAATATGTTGAGGGTTGTTTGTGCATGCGGTGTTGATATAGTTGATGTTTCAGTTACTAGATGTAGTACTTCTGATGAAGAGGATGAAGTGGGGTCTAATTGAGTAGATGTTGTGGATGGTGAGTGTGATAGGCTGGTGGATATTGAAAGGAATTTACTCTCTAAGTTTTGTTCTCACCAAGAAAAGGTGTTATTATCGGCTCGTTGGCGGAATAATATTACGAGTGCTGGACAAAAGTTTGAGGGTGGTGTGGTTGAGTTTCGCACTTTTTTATGCAAGTATGCTATTGAGGTTGGTTTTCAGCTTACATATGTTAAAAATGACAAGCTGAGGGTTACAGCAGAATGTGCATATAAGGAATCAAGGGGATGTATGTGGCGTGTACATGCTTCTGTTAAAAAAACAAATGGGTTCTTCTACATAAGGACTTTGAACAATGAACATACGTGTGGTGTGGCGGTTCGTACGAGTAAACATTCGAGGATGACTTCCAGCTTAGTTTTTGGGCTGATACTTGAAGAGGTAAGTGCAAAATCTTTAACTCGTCCAGTGGATGTTGTGAAAGAAATGAAAGACAAGTATGGGGTCTCAATCAGTTATAACTGTGGTGGTTGGGTGTTGAAAAAGCAAAATGTAGTACATATGGGGATTCTTATTTGTCATTTGATCAATTACGGTGGTATTTTGATGAGGCGTTGAAGAACAATCCAGGTAGTCGTTTTGAGTTAGATTTTGAAGATAATAAGCGTTTCAAAAGAGTGTTTGTGGCTTTTCATGCATGCATTGCTGGTTTCAAATATTGTCGGTCATTGCTTTTTCTTGATGGAACATTTTTGAAAGGACGATACGAAGGAGTTATACTTGCTACAACGGGGAAAGATGGGAATGAAGGTAATTGTAAATATATAGAATTTTATCTAACTATGTGAATTTTCTATAGATGTAGGAATTGAGTGAATGTGATTTTTCTCTGACACTTTGAATTTTCTGTGGTTTTGGCCAATGTGTGGATTTTCACTGAATTTGTTTTGGTCACTAAGTCAATTTTCTCTGAATGTTGCCAATGTGTGAATTTTCTCTGGAGTTGGGCACCAAGTGAATTTTCTCTGGATGTTGGCAGTGTCAAATATCTCTGGTTGTTTATTGTTCTAATTTTCTCTACTTTTGTATATCTGATATGCTTGTTCCTATTTGTTTTGTAGGTTTTTTCCCTGTAGCTTTTGCTGTTGTTGATGCTGAGAATAAAGACAATTGGTGTTGGTTTCTTGAACATTTATGTAGAGTATTGGGATCAAAAAGGGTGATAAGTTTCATATCAGATCGACATTGTGGTATTGTGGAGGGAGTTGCTAGGTTTTTCCCTAACTGCTTTCATGGATTTTGTCTTGAACATCTAAAGAGAAATCTGAGAGATAAGTTGTCATGTAGAAACACAAATTTGGTTAGGGAGACGATTGTGTCCAAGTTTTCAGAATGTGCATATGCGCCAACAAAGGCATCATTTCATTTCAAGTTAAATGAATTAAAAAGTGAGGGAGGAGACATTGTGATTGCTTTCTTGAGAAGTTTACCATATGAAAATTGGAGTGACGCATATTTTGCGGGGAAACGTTATGGTGAGATGTATTCAAATGTTGCTGAGTCATTCAATTCATGGATACGAGAAGCTCGGCACTTGCCAATAACAAATTTGGTAGACATGATACGGTTGCAAATTATGAATATGAGGTCTGATAGGAGGCTGCTCTCTAGTAAATGGAATAAAGTTCTGTGTCTTCGTATGGATAGTGTATTGGTGAAGTATTTTTTGGATGGGAGGACATGGAATATGAGTTTGTCATCTGATAATGTCTTTGAAGTGCATTGTTTTCCTTCGGTTATGGTTGATCTTGGGTTGAGAACTTGTTCGTGTCGAAAATGGGAAATAAATGGGTATCCATGTCAACATGCTGTTGCTGCAATTTTTAGAAGTGGAAGGAATTTGAATTCATTTGTTGAACCATTTTTTCATGCTGATATGTATCGTCAAGCGTACTCATTTTCGATTGGCCCAGTTCCAACTGTTGAAAAACCTCTGTGTAGCATTGAAGATGCTATGATTTTACCTCCATTGAGCAAGAGACCAGTTGGGAGGTCGAAGAAGAACAGAATTGCTTCTACTAGAGAGTTTAAAAGGGTGATTAAGTGTAGTCGGTGTGAGAGTATTGGTCACCATAATAAGAGGACATGCAAGGAACCTTTGTTAAATAGTTGAGGATAATACATTTTATTGATTGAATAATACATTTGATGATTAGTTTGTGTGTTTTGTTTTGTGAAATGTAATTTTTAGACAGTGTATATAATAATATCAATCAAATTCATCCAGAGAAATTTTTGCAATATCAGTTAAAGTGTGCATTGTGTTTGTTGATATATACTATAGGCAGTGGGTTTGTAATACCTGTCAAATTCATCCAGAGAAATTCTGTGTAATGTGTTTTGAAGCTTCAAATTCATCAAAATTATTGCAGTGAGTACAACCAAGAAACAAAATTAAGCTCTTTTGAAATTTCTCTGAGTTTAGAATTTCTCTGGACCAGGTAAGAATTTATCTAGAATGACTTCAACTCAGAAATTTTTCTCAAAGCCAGAGAAATTTTCCTCACCAACCCAGAGAAATTCACAACTCAGAGAAATTTGGATTGATGATTTTCCACTATCAGAAAAAATTATCTGGGCATTGTGTTTTCCACTATCAGAGAAAATTATCTGGGCATTTTCCACTATTCGAATCCATCAATTTCATCCTGAAAAATTTTCTACTATCAGAGAAAATTATCTGGGCATTGTGTTTTGAAATTTCAAATTCATCCAATGAAATTTTCCAGTAGTAGATAAAATTACTGTGCGCTTTGTGTTTTGTTGATTTTGATGATTGTTTTGTACCAACAGAAAGCATTACAGATTACATGATCATATAGACATCCCCTTGGGACGATACAAGTTAAATTTCTTTGTGAATTTCTGGTAATATCATACCAGAGAAATTTCTGCAGACAATTTTCTCTGTGTGGATTGTGTTGACAATCACAATAAAAAATATATATATATTTAACCATCGATAGGTATGAAATTTACATTAGTCGAAATAAAAAAAAAATGAAATTTACATTAGTCAATAAAGGATGTATATGGATAAGTCAAGCATCATTATTCCTTCAATGTGTCAACAAAAAACTGAATGGTTAATACTGTATGGATATATACATATACGTGAGACAATTTTCTCTGTCTGGCTATGTACATTGTCTTCCTTTCACTAGTTTCACTATTACATTTTTGGTTCTTCTGGAGGTATTTCAATTGGTTCAGTCCATGATCGGCCAACTTCGGTCACAAATCTCTCTATGAGTTCTGCCCTTATCAACCTGATCTCTTGTGTGGACAATTTGGAGTTGATAGGTTCATGCTTGCTATATTGTTTCATTATATAGCAGACAAAGAGGCCACAATCCAGATTGCATACAAATTATAGGTATGGTTAGTTTTAAGAAACATGCAAATCAGAGTATCTTATTTATAGATGTATGAAACTTACGAATCACTTTCTTGTTGTGGAGCATTGTTGACATACTCAAAGTCGTAACTTGTGTTTTGTGAGTTTATCAATTTGAAAGAGGGTTGTGATTGAGCATCTCTTTCAAGGCAAGCTTTTAAAAAATTCTCCACATATTCTTGCTGCAAAAAAATAATTTTTAAATAATAGAGAAATTTACAGACAAATCAATGGGATTGTATGAAAATTATCATCACATAAAGATTATGATGGATCAGAAAAATTTGCACTCGTTACCAATTGTTTTGCATCTTTGACATATTTGTCTTTTACATCATCCCTCATTGGCCTCAGTGAGTTGTAGAACCTCCATAAACTGTCTTGTTTGTCGAGGACAAGCAAGGTCCAGTGATTTTCAGCTGTGGACTTCTCATTACCTCTAGTATTTATTGGGAAATGGAGGAACCTGTAGTTCCTCCATGCTGTTTCAATATGCTTGTCAAATAAGGACACTCGAAAAGATTGATTTTCTGTCATCTTGATGAAATTCTGTGTTCAGAGAAAATCCAAAAATGGTTTTGTTCAGAGAAAATCCAAGTAGTATCTTAAGAAGAGAAAGTAGTAAGTAAATTCCAGAGAAAATCAAATAAAATAGCAGTAACATACTAAGCTCATGGATGTGAAAAAAAATGAGGTTGGTTGTTGTCTTTCTCTCATTTGGTCAGCCAAAAGTATCTCTCCATAGCCATCAATGACCTGAAAAATATGATTTGTAATTGTAAAATTGGTTTATAAAGGCTGATGGAACATTGCAGAGAAATTTTGATGAAAGGGAAAGACTTACATTATTGGCAATTTCTTTTTGCTTTATTAGGTTTCCAATGTCTTCAAAGGTAATGAGGTTCAACTCATTTGTCCAAATTAAAGCGCTACAAGATGAGAAAGAAGGGATTTAATTGTTGTTAATGCAATATAAGTTTGTAATTTGTTGTTTGTTATCTTTTATTTTGTTTGTTGTACTTACTCAAGTCCAGACACATTTGATATGTGCTGCAACATATCTTTTACGTGATCTTTTATCAATCTTGAAATCGGAAGAGTCTGTGGAAAGACCTAAGATTTTCTGATGTTTATAGGTTGAGGCAAGATGTACGCATCAACATCAAGCACTTCTTTGTCCTTCGTGCTTTGCTCAGCTTGCTTTGCAGCTTGTTTTGAAGCTCTAGTCACTTTCGTAACTTTGGGATATTGAAATTCTGGATCGTGCTGCTTTTTCTTCCTTTCTTTTGCCTTTAAATTTTTGATCATTGACGTCGGATCTTTTTTGACTGTAGACAGTGAAAATATTAGTATAAGTGAAATTTCTCTAAAGTAACAGATGATATTTCAATATGTAAATTTATGTAATTCAATATTTTTCAGTTACCATAGACTTTCATCTTTTGTTTCGGTTGTTCTTTCTGTGCCATTTCTTCTTGTTGGGTTGTTGGTTGTTGTTCAACTTGGATTCCAACTAGACATAGTGAAAATCAAACAAGCCCCAAAAATGGAATAAGAAAATAGACAGAGAAAATGAAATGAGCAGTAGAAATCAATAGAAATAAGCGGCAAAAACTAATGTGTTCAGAGAAATATAACTTCCAGAGAAAATTACCAATGACAGAAAATTATAATAAATATAAATTTCTCTGAGTTATGATGACATAAGGACATAACTTTTTGTGGCTCAAGATTTTCACTGACCTTGTGGTTGAAGTTGTGTTGGTGTTCTGTATGGTTGTGTTGCTAGTTGGACTGACAGTTCTTGAACTTGTTCATGCAATTTAGCATTTTCTGTTTCAAGCTCCGAATTTGAATTCCTCAACTGTTGAATTGTTTTCATATTGTCTTCTTTTTCAACCTCCAACATCCTTAGTTTCATTTGAATTATGCTTTCTTTTTCTTGAAGTTCTGAGTTAAGTGATGTCAGGGTTCTTATTGAAATATCCTTTTCAGTAAGTAATTCCATCCAATTTCTGTCTTCTTCTTTTTTAGATTGAGAAAGTGCCTTCAGTCTTTGACGTAGATCAGCAATTTGGGCATCTTTTGATTCCTCAAATTCTTGAGGCGGATACATTGTTGAGCCAGAAATGCTATCACGTTGTTGGTCGACCGGCTCATTACGTTCTTCTTCATCACTTTCCTCATTTTCTTCTTGCTGTTCGTCTTCTTCTTCATCTTCTTATTCATCTTCTTCTTCACTGTCTTCTTCTTTCTGTTCATTCTGTTCTTTGTCTTCTGCCTCTATGTCTTCACTTTCTTCTCTGGATTCTTCTTCTCCACTACTTTCATTTTCTTCTCTGGCTTCGTCTTCTCTACTGTTTGCTTGGGCTTCTTGTCCATTGCTGGCTTCGTATTCTTCTATGTTGCCTTCTGCTTCTTCATTGTATTTGACAATTGCTTGACCTTCAGATAAATCTTGTAATGTCTCCTTGAATTTGACAATTGCTTTTTTTTTATTCTTTCTTTGTCTTTTTACCAAGACAGAACTCCTCTGATGGGTTTTTGACTAGCTGCTTGTTATCTATTTGTAATAGGAGGCAAACTTCAGAGAAAATTGTATGGCCCAGAGAAAATTACAGACAAGGAGTTAATTTTATGAGGCAGAGAAAATTATGAAACGAGCAACATAATTTAGATATCAGAGAAAATCAATCAAGGCATATAAGTTAATGTTTGACTATAATTGTGTCAGAGAAATTTGGATTCCAGAGAAAATTCATTAGAAGGGCAGAAATAAACAGTGTTTATCAAAGATGTAAGGCAAATAAGTTATGGGCCAGAGAAAATTACACACAAGGAGAAACAATTTTATGGGTCAGAGAAAATTATGAAACAACCAACATAATTCATATATTAGAGAAAAGCAATCAGAGAAATTTGGATTGCAGAGAAAATTGTGGTCAGAGAAATTTGGATTGCACAGAAAATTGATGACAATGCAGAAATAAACCAGTTGATACCAAAGAAGAAAACATAAATTGATAGTTCAGAGAAAATTGATCTGAATCAATCAATGCACAAGGAGGGAAACAAAGCAGTGGTCAAGAAATTTTGGAATTTCACTGAGATTTCAGGAGCAATGGGAATCTAATATGTCGAGGTGCAAGAGAGTGGACTGGTGTCTTCTGCAGCTGTTTCGTCAAGGTTTGCAGGTTCCACTTCGTATATCTTGGGAAGTCAGTTGTGTTACTGTGTTCCAAGTCAATGATAGTTGCATGTTCACACAGCCAATACTGTGATGAAAATTAAAGTAAATAAAATTTTCTAAATGCACAAATTTGTAAGTATGATAAATGCAAATTTGAATGGATATTATACTTACCAGCAATACAATGACACACCCCGTAACTTTTTCTGGGGTTTTGTGCAATGCCATGATAGAATCAATCAATGTTGATGTGATTGTTTCTGGCCAATCATATTGTTTCATTGATTCAAGAGGTTTCACATACTGTATAAAAGCCCACCCTATTGAATTCCCACCTGTTGCAAAAAATAGGGTGAGACACAAGTACAATGTAGCAATGATTGCTACATCTTTGAAGTCTGTTGATTGCTTGCCTTTCATTGCTTTGACCAAGGCGTTTTTAAGAACAGGACTAGTGAGCCTTGTGTCCTTTTGGAATCTTCTCCTTAGGAATGCAGATTTTGGCTTTTTAGAGTATCTTAATGACATGGCTCGTTTACCTCCTTCCAAACCAAAAATCAAGGTCATATCATTTGTTGTGAAGGTCAGGTTCTTCTTACCAACTGTGAATGATTTTGTTTTTTTATTGTAACATTTGATTATGGCAACTACATCATCATCGAATTTCCTAGTTTTCTTTGGGTCCATCCTTCAACTGGTTAGAGCTTGGATCAAATACCAGAATGGGGTCTTTTGAAGCTCTAAAAGTTGTTTTGAATTGAATTTAAGTGTTTGAAAAAAGGAGACAACAGATGAGAGGTTGGATCGGAATTGAATGGTGTAGTGAGCTCTCTTTCTATGGAGTTTAATAGGTTTTTTCCCCCTTGAGCTTGAGTCTTTTAAAGTTGGGGCACTCATCTAGATGCTAGTTGTTTCATCACCTTGTGTGATTTGGAGAGGAGTTTGTGGTGTTTTGCTGCTGGTTTTTTATCTTATATCATAAGAAGACTGAGAGAGTTGTTCTTTCTTGCTTGGTGTTTCCAGTGTTTTGCGACTGGTTTTTAATCTTAGCCCATAAGAAGACTGAGAGAGTTTCTGTTTTTTGCTTGGTATTTCCGGTGTTTCGCTGCTTTTACGTTTTGCCATTTCTAGACAATGATTAAAACATAAAGATGTCAACATTAAATCCCAGAGAAAATTGAACATGCCAGAGAAAATTGGACATGTCAGAGAAAATTACAGATAAGGGAGAAAATTGCAGGTAAGAGAAAATTGAAAATGTGAGAGAAAATTACAGATAAAGGAAAATTACAGAAAATTGGACATGGCAGAGAAAATTGGACATTCAAAATGAAATGTCAGAGAAAATCAACAAAGCATCATAAACATGGAAGAGAAATTTTCAATTATTGTTAAAATTACATATAGAAGTTAACATACCAGAGAAAATGAATGGCAGAGAAAAGTAAACATGGCAAGCCAAAGAAAATTTCCATTCCAGAATTAGCAATATAAAATAAACAAAGTAATGTAAACATGCCACTGAAAATTACACCAAATTGAAACCAAGAATTGAACAAAATAAACATACCAGAGAAAAATACACATTGTTGAGGAAATTTCCATTCCAGAGAAAATTTCAATTCATAATATTAAAATGCCAGAGAAATTTACATATATAACCAGAGAAAATTAACCATGATAGAGACACACAAGGGAGGAAAGTGGTGTGTTGTGGTCAGAGAAAATTATAAACGCCAGAGAAACTTAGACAGAGGCAAGAGAGTAATAGACATTCCAGAGAAAGATAGACATTCCAATTAAAAATACATATTACAGAGAAATTTACAAAGCAGAGAAATTTATAGACAAAATTACAGAAACATGTTCAAAAATAAGATAAAAACATAGAAAATTGTTTTTTTCAAAATAAAGATGCCAGAGAAAATTGAAAGAAGAAACATACATCAAGCAAAAATCAAAGAAATTCAAATGCCAGAGAAATTTACAGATAAAATCACACAAAAATGTTCAAGAATAAGTTCAAAACACACAGAAATAACTGTTTCCAAATTCAAGTAGCTTGTTATTACAAAATTGAAACCCTAATTTATGGAAGGTTAATGTAAAATGCTGTTATAATTTTGTTTCCAGAGAAAATCTAGTTGTATTGCAGAAAAACTTATCAGAGTCAGGATGAAACTTGAATGACGAGCTGATATGGCGTGAGATGAAGATGCGATGTGACGAAGATGGACTGAGATGACGATGAGCAGTGAAAACGAAGCTCTAACGAAGGTCAGAGAAATTTGTGAGGAAGGAATGAGAATGATTTTTGCAGAAGAGAACGATGCTCTAATGTCGATGGTGAAGATGATGTTGAAACCCTAATTCTGCTGTTCTGCTGTTCGTGAAGATGCTGAATGGTTGGAATGGAATTGAGACGTCGGAATAGTTTCGTTTCTGTGTTGATTTTGGCAAGGGTATTTTGGTTTACAAAAATAATTAAAAACGCGCGCCAAATTGTCCATGGACCTGATGCATCACTATTTTTTTGGGTGTTCGTTATCCTCTAAATTAGTATTATTAAGGAGCTGAAAAAAAATTCCCCTTTTTGAAAAGAAGATGAGGAAATATGAAAGTATTCCCAAATAAGCAATCTTACTTTTTTATTATAAATAGCACAGATGTTTATATTAGTTTAAGAGATTTATGTGAAATTAAACTTGTAAGTGAAATTAATTAAAGAAATAAAATCTCATAAATAAACTTGTAGAGGTCGATTTTTTAGGTTGGATGAAAGGAATGCTCAAATTAATGACCTTTTTCATTTCATTATTAAATAAGATCTTTAGTTGTGACAGACCAATAACATAAATGAACATGAAATTAGAGTTTTTTGATTGGTGGTTTGAATTTTGATAGTCCCATAAAAGTAGGTGGTAACTCTATGTTTGTGAATCAGTTTGATTTTGACAATTGTGGGTTTATTGGATTGGTGATTTGAATTTTCATAGTCCCTCAAATTGTCCCTCGATTTGACTTAGCACATCACCCATTTATAATATAATAATTTTAATTTCTATGTTATTTAGAGATAAAATAAATCCAAAAAAAAATGTAAAAGATAAAAAAGAATTACGTATACTTTTTTAGAACTTGAATTTCTTACAAAATTATACTTATTTTATAATTAAATTCTGTTAATGTTACAAATTCAAAAAATTATTAGGAGGGTGTAAATAATTTAATAGTCCTTAAAGTAAATAAATTGATAAATTATAGCTATTGGGTTAAGTGATTGAACTTGGGATTAGATAGTGTTTTAGGGTAGGCTTAAGATAGCAAGATTAGGCCAATATCAAGACGGACCAAGTCTGGGATAACACACATTCGTGTTTGAATGATTGAAACGAAGAATTTTCTCTTTTTATTTATTTATTTTTTTTTTTTTTGAGTGGGGTTCCCTCACCGAAATGACATGTTTTGATGAGGGAGTGATCTTAACCCTTGATTCTATTCGTAAGACAGGTGTTGTGTCCTAAGTAATCCACTCCACCAATCACTTTACACGATCACTGTAGAGGATCCAAATGCTTTGCAAAGCAATCAGAAAGAACGTAGCTGAAATACAAATAGTGCTTGTTTGGCATATATTAAATTTTATTTTTTTTTTTTTTTGCATATATATATTTATTTGGATCACATTAATTAGTATCTATCGATATCTTTTCTCTATTTTTTTACTCACTTTTTCTATTTTTCTACACATTATTTTATAAAAAATTAAAAAAATATATTTGTTTAGAATTTCCCAAACCAATCCATAGTTTGCCTTCTAGCACCATTAGGGAGAAACAATTGAATGAAACAGAAGGGACCACATGGGCCCGATCGAGTGGGCTGTACATTGGCCCCAAAAAAAAAAAAACAAAAAACAAAATAGCCACGTCTATACCATGCTTTTCATTGATTAATCTGCATTAATTTATGGAAACACCATTTGAAGTAAGTTGAACTGGCTAGTAATATATATATATAATTTAATTACAAAAGACAGGCAATTTATTTAACTAACCAATGCTTACTAATTTGTAACATTATTTTATGAGCTTAGTTTTTTGCCTGCTGCATATATATGCCAATCAGCCATGACAATAACAGTAACAGAGATAGACTGACTGAGTGGCTGTTTGGATTGGAACAATTTCTAATTATTAAGTCATTTTAAAGGTAGCCCACTTGCAAAGCTCAATGTTCTTGTGCTTCTGCTTGATGAACCCATCAGTTTCCACATCGACGTTTTCCTCATAAACTTTAACCTGGTTTCCATTCTTATCAGTCTCCTCTATGACTTCCTCCTGCTCCACAAACTGAACTTTCTTAGCACGAGCCTGAGGTTCATGGTGTTTTTTCTGATGGTGGCCACTCCCATCTTCTTCCTCGTACACCGTCGCCGTGTTGTTGAAGATCCTATGAACGTTAGGATAGTGAGGGACGTCGGTCAGAACGCTGGGCATCCTTTCCATTCTCGAAACATGAGAGTGGTAGTCATGGGACGTGTCGTCCCAACCATAGTAATTCCCTCTACGCATTGTCTTGTTTAATCTCTTTGTTTAATTTTTTTTTCTTTTCTTTTCTCTCTCTCTTTTTTTTTTTTTTTTTTTTTTTTTTTTTTTTTTTGCTGTGTGTTTGCATTCATTTAGTTTTTGCCCAATGCAATTTATAGGGAAGGGAAGCACTTTTTTGCCATGTTGTTCCGATAAATGATGATAAGATTGCATCTATTCTCTTTGTCTTTTGTCAATAGCACATGGTATATTCGACATAAATCATGGCGCTCAATTAAAATGCCCAAGAAAGTGCAGGTCTCCATTATTGTTACAAAATTCTTTTTTTATTTATTTTTTTAGTAATCTAAAGAAAGAAAAAAAGTTAGCCAAAAGAAAAGCACCAACCTGTCATCAACAATGCTAAAGATACCTAATTTTTCGTATAATTTTTTACATACATTCATATGGGTATAAGGTCCACATATATAGCATGAGACTAGGGGTGTAAATAAGTCGATAGTTGCTTCAACCGAGTGTTATTTAAGAATTTTCTTTTCTTTTTTTTTTGAGTGGGGGGTTCCCTCACCAAAATGACATGTTTTGATGAGAGAGTGATCCTAACCCTTGGTTCTATTAGTAAGAGAGGTATTGTGTCCTAAGTAATCCACTCCACCAATCACTTTACTGTTGATATCACCCCATGTGTAAGCGGGTGATTCTCTCTAATGTGAAGTCGGCTGCAACATTCCTTGATTGCGGCTGCCAACCAACAAGTCGCTAGGGATGGCAATTTGAAACCGACCCGACGGGGATCCCCGATCCCGACCCCGATTTAAGCGGTTTTTCCCCGAAAAATACCCCCGACGGGGAGGGGACGGTATTTAAAAATCAATCCCCGATCTGTTCGGGGACGGGGACGGTGATCAGTGTTCAATCCCCGCCCCGGCCCGACCCCGGCCCCGACCCCCGGCCCCGCCCCGCTCAATCCCCGAGGTGAAATTACAATTCTGCCCTGGATATATATATATATTTGTTTAGGGTTTCTTTCACATAGAGACAAACACACACAGCTCACTCACACCACACCACACCACACCACACGGCGCTCCTCCCTCCTCACCCTCAGTTGTCTTCCGTCTCTCTCTCTTCCCCCTCTTCTCTCTCTCTCACTGGCTCTGTTCTTCACCACGTCGATCATCGCCACTGTCGGCGTCGCGGCTTCGCGATCGGCCTCCTCTCCTCCGTCGTTCACAGCCACAGATCGGCCTCCTCTCCGCCGTCGTTCACAGCCACAGATCGGCCTCCTCTCCTCCGTCGTTCACAGCCACAGATCGGCCTCCTCTCCGCCGTCGTTCACAGCCACAGATCGGCCTCCTCTCCTCCGTCGTTCACAGCCACAGATCGGCCTCCTCTCCTCCTCTCCTCAGTTGTCTTCCGTCTCTCTCTCTACCCCCTCTTTCTCTCTCTCTATCTATATATATATATATATATTTGTTGTTGAAGAAATTTGTTTTTTTTTAAGTTATATATATTTGCTGTTGTTGTTGATGATTGTTGTGTGTGTTGAAGAACAAATCATGAACCATGAGGCCTCCATTCTACAGATTTTTTTTTTTTTTTTTTTGGTTGCGTTGAACAGATCTGTCGGGGATGTTTCGGGGTCGGGGAAACCCGATCCCCGTTAGGGGACGGGGGTGGGGGAGGTGAGGGGTTCCCCGTCGGGGATCGGGGCCGGGGACGGGGAATTTGGTAGCTTCGGGGATCGGGGACGGGGAGGGTGGTCCCCGGCCCCGCCCCGCCCCGTTGCCATTCCTACAAGTCGCCATGATTGACGATCCACTTTTGTTGAATGACTAGCTAGCCATGTGCCAGGCCAGCCAGCTCTCTCCCTTCTCAATATATAAATAGAGGTAGAGAAAGCAGAGGAAAATGTAGTGAGTGGTGAGCTTAAGAGAGTTTACGAAGAGAGAATACAGAGTGTGTAATACATTTCTCCATATAGTGAATTCCGCTGCCCGTGGACGTAAGCGACTTGCCAAACCACATTAAATCTCTTGTGTTATTGCTTGTGTTTGTTTCCTGATGTGCCCGATCCACAACATTTACACAATCACTCCAGAGGATCCAAATGCTTTGCAAACGCTTTGCAAAGCAAACAGAAACAACGTAGTTGAAATACAAAGTCTGCGTACTAGCACCATCAGAGAGAAACAATTGAATGAAACAGAAGGGACCACATGGGCCCGCTCGAGCAGGCTGTACGTTGGCCAAAAAAAACAAACAAAATAGCCACGTCTATACCATGCTAATCATTCATTAATCTGCATTAATTTATGGAAACACCATTTGAAGTAAGTTTAATTGGCTAGTAATATATATATATATATATAATTTAATTACAAAAGACAGGCAATTTATTTAACTAACCAATGCTTACTAATTTGTAACATTATTTTAGAGCTTAGTTTTTTGCCTGCTGCATATATATGCCAATCAGCCATGACAATAACAGTAACAGAGAGAGACTGACTGAGTGGTTGTTTGGATTGGAACAATTTCTAATTATTAAGTCATTTTGAAGGTAGCCCACTTGCATATCTCAAAGTTCTTGTGCTTCTGCTTGATGAACCCATCAGCTTCCACATCGACGTTTTCCTGGTAAACTTTAACGTTGTTTCCATTCTTATCAGTCTCCCCTATGACTTCTTCCTGCTCCACAAACTGAACTTTCTTAGCACGAACCTGAGGTTCATGGTGTTTTTTCTGATGGTGGCCACTCCCATCTTCTTCCTCGTACACCGTCGTGTTGTTGAAGATCCTATGAACGTTAGGATAGTGAGGGACGTCGGTCAGAACGGTAGGCATCCTTTCCATTCTCGAAACATGAGAGTGGTAGTCATGGGACGTGTCGTCCCAACCATAGTTAGTCCCTCTACGCATTGTCTTGTTTAATCTCTTTGTTTGATTTTTTTTTCTTTTCTTTTTTTTTCTTTTCTTTTTGGCTGTGTGTTTGCATTCGTTTAGTTCTTGCCCAATGCAATTTATAGGGAAGGGAAGCATTTTTTTGCCATGTTGTTCCGATAAATGATGATAAGATTGCATCTATTCTCTTTATCTTGTGTCAATAGCATATGGTATATTCGACATAAATCTGTGGCGATGAATAAAAATGCGCAAGAAAGTGCAGGTCTCCATTATTGTTACAAAGTTCTTTTTTTATTTATTTATTTAGTAGTCTATAGAAAGAAAAATAAAAAAATAAAATAAAATTAGCCAAAAGAAAAGCACCAACCTCTCATCAACAATGCTAAAAATACCAAATTTTCTGTACAATTTTTTACACGCATTTACATGAGTGTAAGGCCCACATATATAGTATGGTACTAGGAGTATAAATAAATTGAGTAGAGCGAAGTAATAGATGGTTTAAACCTAATTTAAAACTTAACGGGTTTTGAAATAAGGTTTGATTTATTTCATTTTGGGATTTTAACATGGCAAAACTTGAGAGGCCCAACACAGGTCTCATTTCGAGAATTTGAACCATTCATTTTATGGAGCCTAAAATGTATAATATCCATGAAAAAAGTTAAAGCGACCCAAGAGTTTCCTCTCTTTTCTTCAATTAAGGTCTCGTTTGGGAACAGACTTTTTTAATAACTTTTTGACTAAAATATGAGGTATAAAAAATTAGTATGTTTGGGATGACTTTTTAAGTTTTTACGAAAAGATGTGTAAAAAATAAAAAGAAAAGAGAATATTTGACTTTTTAATATAGGCTATAGGTTTTTTGACTTTTCTAAAATTTTTTAACTTTTTAACTAAAATGTTAATTTGCCAAACGAGGCCTAAGTCTCTTGAACCCACCTCTTCAAAGCTTTTTCCAGCACAAAGGTTGAGCGCTCTCTCCCTCTCTCTCTCTCTCTCTCTCTCGGCTCTTATTTCCTCTCTCTCGGTTCCTCTTTCTTGAGTCTTCTATGTTTTCTTTCATAACAAAGTGAGAACTCCAGCACAACAACATATACACAAACACTCTCTCTCAAACATTCTAGATAATTCTACAACTTACAGTATGATTATAATTAACTTAATATATAATTAATCATTAGCTTAATTAAACACAACTTAATCCTGATTAATCATGATTACCACATACCTTATTTAATCATAACTAATCACAAATCCCATATAATTTAATTATTCTAATTGACTTCAATTAAAGTCTAATTAATTATATTTAATTTTTACCAATCTGAATCAGATTTTAATCAAACTCCCAAAAAATTCCAACTATCAAATTGAATTTATTG
This sequence comes from Camellia granthamiana, assembly GCA_036172215.1. Taxonomy (NCBI): domain Eukaryota; kingdom Viridiplantae; phylum Streptophyta; class Magnoliopsida; order Ericales; family Theaceae; genus Camellia; species Camellia granthamiana. The sequence goes on from CM069908.1 coordinate 63,151,252, forward strand.
TCATCGTCAATTTTGGTTTCTCAAATCTCTAAGGCCTTCAATTTCAGATCAAACTCAAAATCTCCGTCAATAAATTACATATTCAAATTGGACATCTCATAAATAAAATCAATTCATAATAATCATAATTCACATTCCTCATAACTTAATTAACTTAACTAACTCCAATTCGGACCCAGTTATTTAAATCTTAATTTTACTAAACTGAATCGAATATTTAATTAAACTCCCAAATGTGTCAATACTTAAAATTAAACTGATTCAACTCATCAATTTCACCTTCTTAAGCCAATTGAACGTTCAATTTCTTATTCCAAAATAAATCCTTTATAAAATCATGGGTAAATTACATTGACACCCCCTGAGGTTTATATTTATTACAGTTTCCCCTCACCTTTTGGAAATTACATCCCCCTCTCTAAGGTTTAAAGTTGCATTACACATTACCCCCTAAGGTTTAAAGTTGCATAACAGTTCCCCCTCTCATCATAATGATCATCATACATAAAATTAAATTAACAGGGGAGTCGGTGTAATTTTCCAAATGTGAGGGGGGAAATGTAATAAACATAAACCTCAGAGGGTGTCAGCGTAATTTACCCTAAAATCATATATGAATCAGACTCTAGAATTGTTATAAATCTCAAATCAAATGAAAATAATGACTAATTAAATCCAAATCTCTTTAATTAATTAAACATAAAATATTATATGTTGTGTGGTCATCACAATCTCCGTAATGCCCAGCCTTTTATTACTCGAATTAATTATCAAATCCTTACATTATTATCATTTTAAAAAATTGCATCCATTCAGGAACAAGTACAAGATAAATAGTAACACTCTCACGACAATGATGATGATATATAAATAAGACATGGTACAATGTCCTTATGCTTACATTGAATAACAATAAATAAAAATAAAAGGGATTTACCCTTATATAATACATGGCTCTTGGCCGACAAATAAAAAGCCTTGTATCCAGCAAAGTAAAAGACATCAGTCCTGAACAATCTTGTAACCTTGTACTTGAAAATTTTGTCAACACATGGAATGAGCATTAAGGCCAGTAGAGATCCTAAAGATCCTAACCAATCACAACATATAGATAAAAATGACCATGCATGCACTACGATATACCATATAAGTAGTATGACAATTAATATCCAAAAGTATACTCATAAATATGTTTTTCTCAAAAAGTTCCTCTTTACCCAACATAGTATAAATTTCACCACCATCAAACTAGCTATCAAGTTAGTGATTTTAGTTTTGGTGGTTTTGGCTCAAGAAATGTAACTAGTGGTTTCATCTAATTAAATATTAAAAAAGATGATAAATTACAAATACATTCATTGAGGTTTTTTAAAATGCGGATTGCTCTATGTGATTTGAAAAATTACAAATACTCCATTGTCAGAATTTTTTATTTAACAAAATTAACTGAAAAAATTAAATTCCTAACTGCTCTCATAAAAAATGATAAAATTATTTGAATTATTAATTGAAATAAATTTCTGACATCATTAAAAAAATTATTAATTGATTTTGATGATTATTAATAAAAGGGTCATTTGAGGCTTCACTACAACATTTTCTTAGTTTAGTGACATTTGAAAGTGCCACAAAACTATTCTTCTAATGACATTTTTTGGTCTTGTGGCATTTTGAACCAGTGCCACTTCTATCGGTGCCACGATAGATACGAGTGCCACGGTAGATACTTGCAAGTGCCACTGCACCATCATGGCTAAAAACTTCCAATGACATTTTAATGTCATAGTAGATATTATTTGTGGCACTATTAAGCGCCATTAAAAAAAGAGTTAGTGACACTTATAAGTGTCATTACACCATCAAGACTAAAACCTTTCAGTGACACTTTAATGTCATGGTAGGCACTATTCGTGACGCTATCAAGTGCCATTCATGACGATAATTCGTTGTAGAACAATTTGATCCGCTCTTGCGGAGACTCGAACCACCAACCTCCCGCACCATAAACCTTATACACCACACTCTTCCCACTACACCTCTATAGCACCACATGATTATATATGCAACATATATTATTTATATAGTACATACATCCATATTAATATAAAAGTATATGTATAAATATAATTATTTTATTGAACATAATTTATGTAAAATAAACTATTTACTACCAAAATAAAAAAAAGACCGCTTTTCTATACTTTTGGCTACTAATTATTTTTTAGTTGCTAAAAAACTTAACTTTTGTTTACCAAAATCGGATTTGGTCGCCGAAGATGCACTTTCAGCTACCAAAATTTTGGTCACCAAAAAATTTTATTCCCGCCTTAGGATTTTAGTTCTCCTACGCTAAAAATAACCACTTTTGGCGACTAAACTTATTTTTTAGTCGCCAATTGTAGACTTTTGGCTACTAAAATTTTTTTTGGCACCAAAAAGCTTTACTTTTGGCTACTAAAATTTTTTTAATCAGTAAAACCCATATAATCAACGACCAAACTTATTTTTAATCGCCAATTGTAGACTTTTGGCTACTAAAATTGTTTAGTCGCCAAAAAGCTTTACTTTTGGCAACTAATGCTGTTTTGGTCGTTGAAAGCTATACTTTCAGCGACCAAATTTTTTTGGTCAGGAAATTTAGTCGTCGAATATGCTTTTTCCTGTAATGTATATTGAGTTTAATTTATTTATTTTTAATCATTTACTGCATTTTAAAAATTTAGAAAATATATTGGCATTTTTTGTTTTTTCAAAAATGTCATTATAAGCTTGGAAAGTTTTTGGCTTAGTAGCATTTCTCAAAATGCTATAAAATATTTGTTTATGACACTTTTCACCTAAGTGCCATAAAAAGTAATTTGCACCAACCTAGTGTCCTGACATTTTTTAAAAAAAGCCATTGCAACTAAAGTTTAGTGGCATCTGTTGGTAAATGTCACGAACATAATTTTGTGTCATTATTTTATAAAATGTCATAAAATTGATGTGACATTTCTTTATTGAAATGTCACTAGAGCCTTATATGTTTTGTGGTTCTGTGGCATTTTTCTAAAACATTTAATGCCAATTTTTATTTTTGTGGCATTTTCTAAAAACATGCTACTAGTGTAGTGTCACTAAAGTGTAAATTTGTTGTAGTGACATTTTTGTTCTAGTGAAGTGACACTTTGTTTAATTGAAATGCCACTAGAGCCTTGTATGTTTGTGGCTCTATGACATTTTTCTTAAAAATGCCACAAAATATTCTTTTTGTGACATTTTTTTAAGAACATGCCACTAATATGATGTCACTAAAATATGTTTTTGTTGTAGTGTTGTGACACTTGTTCATTGAAATGTCACTGGAGCCTTTTATGTTTGTCAGTTTTGTGGCATTTTTCAAAAACGTGCCACTAAATATCATTTTTGTGGCATTTTCTAAAAATATGCCACTAGTGTAGTGCCACTAAAGTATGTTTTTGTTGTAGTTTTGTGACACTTGTTCATTAAAATGTCACTAGAGCCTTTTATGTTTGTCGTTTTGTGGCATTTTTCAAAAACGTGCCACTAAATATCATTTTTTGTGGCATTTTCTAAAAATATGCCACTAGTGTAGTGCCACTAAAGTATGTTTTTGTTGTAGTGCTTGTGGGAAGAAGATGAAGAGAGCTGAAAATAAAGAATTTGAGGCTTGTGGAAAGAAGATGAAGAGAGTTGAAAATAAAGAATGTGTATAAGAGGTTTGGATGTACCATAAAAATAAATAATATATTTTATTTTAATATTTAATGTGTATTATCTTTATTTGTAACTTTATATTAAAGTATAATAAAAATTAAAATTTTAAAATTTTAATTAAACGTGTTGAATTATTATTTAGGTACAAATAGAATTACTCGTACTTTTGCATATAATATCGGCTCGGCCCTATGTTTCTCCACTTTTAATTGGGAGTGAACTTTATCAGAAATGACTTGTGGGATTTTCAATAGTAATTCTTTTTAGCGTCTATGGTTTTTCATAAAATGTTGTTACTTATTTTTTTTCAACTAAATCATAAAAAATATGTAAATTATGTTTTGAAAAAAATATTTTAGATCAAAAACAAATGGAGCCTAATTGATGATACAATATTTATACCGAAAATTTACTCCCAAAGAACTTCACATGTAATCATGTAATCATATGCGTGCTAATTAAGATGCATGACTCAGGCCTCGTTTGGGAGCATGCTAATTTAATAACTTTTGATTATTTGATTAAAATATGAGCTAAAATAAACTAGTATGTTTGGGATGATTTTTTGACTTTTTACGAAAAGATGTGCAAAAAGTAGAGAAAAAAGAGAATCTTAAACTTTTTGGTATGAATTGTTGGCTTGTTGACTAATTTAATAACTTTTTGATTTTTTAACTAAAAACAAAGTTTTCTAAACGAGACCTGAATCAAAAGCGTAGTTAAAACCATTTCATCTGGTTCCCCAGGTTTTATAGTTTTCATTGATGCAAATTATTAATCAATCAGGAAAGTCGGTGACGATTCCTTGACCACATGAAAGCTCAGTCATATAATCCCAAGGCTCGATAAGGGGATTTTGATATAGTAATCATGCAATAACAATCGGGTGTTTAGGAAGAGGATTCAGTTAAAATAAAACATTAAAAATAAAATAGATTAAAATAATTAATAACATAAAATATCACATTTAACTTATAATTATTTTATTTTTTCTCTCATAACTATCAAATCAAGTATAAATGATCTATTTTGAGATGTAGGTAGCAAATTGATATTTTGATTTTTGATTTTTTATTTTTTAAAAAGTGTAAAAAAGTAAAAAATTGATATGATCTAAAATAGATAATAAGCTAATAAGCTGACTTTTAATCTAGTTGTCAAAAGAAATTAATAAAAAAGCCAATCAACTTTCTAAATATAACTATTTTAACTAAATTAAAATAACAAATTAAAATAATCAACAGCTCAAACAAGGCGAATAATAGAGGGATGTGAACCAAAAGAAACAAAACATTACTATCAAACATGTACAAGAGGACCTTGTCAAATCCACAAAGCTCGCTAACTGGAATCAATTTCTCCCTACTGGGACTGATAGATTCTTGGCTTTTGTGGGTTCGAATATGAAACAGGCGACCACATTCTCCTTTTTTTTTTTTCTTTTTTTTTTTTTTTTAATGATTAAATGTTTGGATCAGTTTATGCACATATTGAGCAATCTCGGGACCCATGCAAAATGTGTTAGGATTATGACACACTCAGAAATCAATCACACACAATAACACGAGATTTACGTGGTTCGGCAGTAGTCTATCCACTATAGAATTATCCTAGAGGAAGTTTACAACAGTTACACCTCACTTTCTCTATAGCACTCTCACTCATAGATACAGACACTCTGTGTTTTCCTTTCTGATGATCTATCTCAGCTTACAGCTCTTCCCATTTTATACACAAACGGTAGAGCCTCTGCTTGCCAACCTTCAACAACCAACTATAAAAATAAATGACAAGCTTACTACACAACCACCCTAGGTTTGAAAAACTTTTAGAAAATCTATATTTATAGCCTCTATACTTGACTTCCTTGACTTCCATAGCCAAGTTCACATTGGTGTGGATACTCAACAATTCTCCCCCTCCACACCTATGGGGAGTAGGATCCTTACTAGAAGTCTATCCTAGCAATATCCCTGCATACATTGAGTTTGTCTCTCGAGACCACCTTTGTAAACGTGTCAGCTGGATTCTTGTCTATGTGGATCTTGACCAATTCCAATAACTGTTTTTCCATCACTTCGCATATCCAATGATACCGAACATCAATGTGCTTTGTGCGAGAATGATACATAGAATTCTTGCTCAGGTCTATGGCACTCTGGCTATTACAATGTACCATGAACTTTTCATGCTGTAGTCCCAGTTCTTGGAGAAACTACTTTAACCACAACATTTCTTTCCCAACTTCCGCTGCAGCAATATACACTACCTCGGTTGTGGATAAAGCAATACACTTCTGCAGCTTAGACTGCCAAGAAACAGCTCCCCCTGCAAAAGTAAATAGAAATCGCGATATAGATTTCCTACCATCAAGATTGTCTGCCATATCTGAATCCGTAAAGCCTTCCAAGACTGGTTTAGCTCCTCCAAAGCACAAACACATTTTAGATGTACCCTTAAGGTACCTCAAAATCCACTTGACTGCTTCTCAATGCTCTTTCCCTGGATTGGAAAGAAATCTGCTTACTACTCCAACAGCATGAGCAGTATCTGGTCGGGTGGACACCATTCCATACATCAAACTCCCTACTGCAGATGAGTAGGGAATTGCCTCCATCTCTTCTCGTTCATTTGTAGATGAGGGATAAGAACTCTTGCTCAGCTTGAAATGGTTAGCCAGTGGTGTGTTGATTGGCTTGGCATCTTTCATGTTGAACATTTCAATCATCTGTTCAACATATTTCTTCTGTGACAGCCATATCTTCTTGGCTTTCTTGTCACAAACAATCTTCATGCCCAAAATCTACTGTGTTGGGCCTAAATTCTTCATCTCAAAATACTACGACAAGTCCTTTTTCAACTTGTTGATCATAATAATATCATGTCCAATGATCAGCATATCATCAACATACAACAGTAGGACGATAAAATCTCTCTCCGAAAACCTTCAGAAATATACACACTAGTCTGCTGCCATTCTTGTGTACTCATGACCCACCATGAATGAATCAAACTTCTTGTATCATTGGCTCGGCGCCTGCTTTAAGCTTGTAATAACCCGACCCTCTTATGTGCTTATATCTTTAAATTTATGAGTAACTACATGTTTAATGTGAAATTCCATGCACAGTGATACTCACGTGTAGAAATCGTTGAATAATGTTTACCTATCTGTTGATTATTGGAATACATCTGTTAAATTTAACATATTGATTTGGAAATTTAAACTGTAGAGGTGTAATAAACTGAAATTAAACATGAGAACATGTTAGTGAGAATTTTTAGAGCAGCATGGGAAGTTTAATTGAAAATTTATTTTGTGCGATTTACTAGGGCTTGTTTGGCAACTAGAAGCCAAAGACCTATATATGGTATATAAGTCTGCTTATATTGAGCTCATCTCTTCACATATGAGTTGAGTGGAGAATTTAGGGAAACTTGAAGAGAGAAAGAGAGGAAGAAGAGGAAAGCAACAAAAGTTGGAGAATTAGAGATCTACTAGAGACACTTGAAGAATCCAACCTAAGGTGAGTATGGATAGTCATTAAACCCTAAATTTCTTTTCAGTTGGTTGAATTAGGCTTGAAGCCGTACATCCTTTATAAGAGAAAAGAACTAGGGTTTAATTGTGTTTGCTTGTGAATAGTGAACTTCACAAAGAATTATGTATCTCTTACGTGTGTATAATGGAAACTTTTAATCTCCATGAATGTGTTTAAACTCCTATGATGTATAAGCATGAGTATCTATATATATGTATGTGTATTTACTTGATGATAATGAAGAATTTATGGAGAGTGAGGGGTGTGTAAGCCCAAGAACAAGCCTTGGTCTTGATTTATTTAAAAACACATGTTTAGGTGTTTGTATGCTATAATGTTGGTGTGTATTTACCTTGAATTTGGCCATGGGACAACCCCTTGTGCACTTAGAAATATTGAAGTTTCGGACTGAAAAACAGGGTAAACAGCCGCATGTGCGGGGCCCATAGCCACACGTACGGGAGACTCAGCCGCACGTGCGGGGCTAACAGCCACACGTGCGGAAAACATGGGAAAAGAATGGATGCATTCTACTAAAAAGGCACGTGCGGCCCGCACGTGTGGCTTACCTGGCCGCACGTGCGCCGGGGACTCCCGCACGTGCGGCCGAAGCCGAAAAATTTCGCGATCTTCTCTCGCTCATCCCGACCTCTTAAAAATATGGTTATGTCCGTTTGATGTTCCCATGATGCACTTAATTATGTAAAGCATAGAGAATTAAACAATGAGAAATGAAAAGAAAAGGGATGTGCTAATGATTTATGTGCTTGGTGTAGGGCATCTACAGGAAGGAAGCAGCGTCCACCTACATCACAGTGAATGATAGTAGCATAACATAATGTTTTGTTTACATATTTCGATGTGCACATGCTATTTAGGATCCTATTCACTCTTTCGTAAATGTATAAAGTTATATGGAATATGTTGATATGTGGGACTTTGGCATATGATGTATGGATCCGAGATCTTTTGTCCGTTGATACGATGGGCCTAAGGCCGTTTTGCTATTATGATGGGCCTAAGGCCGTTCTATACTCTGTTGGGCCTGAGGCCGTTCTGTACTCTGTTGGGCCCGAGGCCGTTCTGTTTAATATGGGCCTGAGGCCATTCAGAAATGAGAAGTGAGATAGTGAATTGTGAATATGCAATACTGGTTCATGTTTCTACTTTTAATTTATTTACTCTGCTATCATTCACTGAGCTTTGCTCATTTTACTTTACTGAATGTTTTGTAGGTACTCAACTTACCGGTCAACCCTAGGTTAGCCCAGGAGCGGAAGTCGAACCCGTTTTGTTGAGTCAACTAAAATGGCCCTTGTTATGTCTCGGAAATCCCTATGATGGGATGTTTTGTTATAATTTTGGGGACAACACGCATGTATATAAGTATTGTAGAAACTTAACTTTTGAATTAACTTTTACCTATCTTTTGTAATGTGTAACACGAAACGGTGGTATGTACTGTAATGCATCATGATTCTGGCATTTTGACACAGCTCAATGAATGTTTGTTCTTTCCTTATTTAGCTTCCATTCAGGCCCCGTAATTAAGCAATATTTTAAATAACCAGTTTGAGGCCTCGGTGCAGGCCGGTCATGTCCAAACTTTTAGGGGCAGGTTTGGGGTGTGACAGTTAAATAACCAGCTTTGTGGCATCTAGTAAAGATATGAGTCGTAAGCATATGATATATGGTGCATAAACATATTGACAATAACCATGATCCGTGTTTATTTGTGCATTTTGTATGTATTATGATCAATTGCTATGTAGATCATGGTGAGAACCAGAACAGATGATTCGGAAGATGCCACTGCCGCGCGGTTGGATAGAATGGAAAGGATAATTATGGAGATGGCAGAAACTTTGAGGCAACAACAGTAGCAACGGCAACAACCACCACCACCCATACCTGTACCACCGCCAGGGATACAGGATCATCAAGCGGAGGACCAAACAATCACACTCACGAAGGAATTTAAAAAGATAAAGCCGCCATCATTTAAAGGAGGGATAGAACCAATGAAAGCTGAAGCGTGGGTGTTGGGTATAGAAAAGTTATTCGAAGTTTTCCCTTGTACTGAAGCTCAAAAATTGCAACATGCTGCCTTCACCCTCGAAAATGAAACACGGAGGTGGTGGATGCTTACGAGAACGGTACACCAGGGGTTGACATGGGATAGATTTTTGGAATTGTTCTATGACAAGTATTTTCCCCAGAGCATGCGAGACAAGAAGGTGACTGAGTTTGAAACCCTGAGGCAGGGGAATAGAACTGTTGTAGAATATGAGGCTCAATTTGCTGAATTGGCTCGGTTCGCTCCGCACATGGTGGACACAGATTACAAGAAGGTGAGAAAGTTCGAAGGTGGGTTACGGACTGTTATTCTTGACCAGATTAATGTGTTGAAATTACCCACGTATGTTGACGTGTTAGAAAGAACCGTGATTGCTGAGGGCAATGCTGTTGCTCAAAACCGGGCCTCGGAGTGGAGAGGGAAAAGGCAGAACACCCAAACTTTTAAGGGCTCAGGGACACCACCAAATAAGAAGTAGAATTCAGGAGCTTCTAGCACATCCGCATCTACCCGTGATTCTATACCAACCTGTCCAGATTATCAAAAGAGACATCGTGGAATCTGTTACCGGGCAACGGGGGCATGCTTCAAGTGTGGAAAGACAGGTCATTTGGCCAGAGAATGTCCGCAAAGGAATCAACAAAATGGGAATAGAACCACCGCAAGTTCAGCGGGATCAACCCCTACCCCAACTACAAAGGCAGCTACAAAACCCACCAATACCAAAGACACTACTAAACAAGGAAAGGTATTCGCGTTAGTTCCGGGTGATGTGCAAAATACTGAGGTCGTGGTATCAGGTACATTTTCTGTTAATGGTCATTCTGCACATGTGTTATTTGATTCGGGCTTCACTCACTCATTTGTATCGAAAGCATTTGTTAGACATTTAAATAGGCCAATGGAACCACTGTCCTATATTTTGTGTGTATCTACACCCTCGAGGGAGTCCATGGTATGTACGTCCATTTACCTTACGTGTGAAGTCCTAATTGGGGATGTTTGGGCTGATGCAAACTTGTTACCTCTTGATATGGTTTATTTTGACATAATCTTGGGGATGGATTGGTTAAGTAAATATCACGCGACTATAGATTGTGCCTCAAAACAAGTTACTTTTCAACCCCCAGGACGATTTGAGGTTATTTTTACAGGCCATGGTCTAGTTTCTCCACCCTATTTGATTTTTGCAATGAAGGAGCGTAAGTTACTGCAAAAGGGTTGTTAGGGATATTTGTGTATTATTTTGAGTGAACAATCAGTGAATGAAGGTATTGATACAATTCCGGTTGTGCGAGATTTTCCGGATGTTTTTCCGAAAGAGCTACTAGGAGAGCCAGTGGAATGCGAAATTGAATTTACAATTGACCTTATGCCAGGAACCCGGCCCATTTCAAAAACTCCTTATCGAATGTCTCCCGCCGAAATGAAAGAGTTGAAGGTTCAATTGCAAGACCTTCTGGACAAAGGATTCATTCGCCCAAGTATTTCCCCTAGGGGGGCAGCAGTCCTTTTTGTGAAAAAAAAAGACGGGACCCTTCAGTTGTGTGTTAATTACAAGGAACTCAATAAAGTAACCATAAAGAACAAATATCCTTTGCCCAGAATCGATGATTTATTTGATCAACTGCAGGGTGCACAAGTCTTCTCTAAAATAGATTTGCGGTTGGGATATCACCAACTAAAGGTTAAGGCTAAGAATGTAGAGAAAACTGCCTTCCGGACCCGTTATGGACACTATGAATTTTTGGTTATGCCATTTGGAGTCACTAATGCACCCGCAGCCTTCATGGATCTGATGAACCGAGTATTTAAGCCCTATTTGGATGATTTTGTGGTTGTATTTATCAATGACATCCTTATTTACTCAACAAGTATAGAAGCTCATGAGAATCATCTACGGTTAATTCTTCAAACTCTGCAGGACAAGAAGTTGTATGCAAAATTAAAGAAATGTGAATTTTGGCTACATGAAGTAGGCTTCTTGGGGCACGTGGTGACAAAGGAGGGTGTTGCTATTGATCCGCACAAGGTTGAAGCTATTGTGAACTGGCCAACACCTACGAATGTGTCAGAGGTGCGCAGTTTCTTGGGTTTGGCCGGATACTACCGCAGGTTTGTTAAAGACTTCTCTAAAATCATGGTACCACTTACTCAGTTAACTCAGAAAGGTGTTTCATTTGAATGGTCGGACCAACGGGAATCTGTCTTTCAAGAATTAAAGACAAGATTAACTACAACACCTATTCTAGCCTTGCCATCCGGTAACGAAGGATTCGAGATTTACAGTAATGCCTCTCATCAACTCAAACCCCATGAGAAGAACTACCCCACACACGACTTGAAGCTAGCTGCAGTGGTCTTTGCTTTGAAGATATGGCGTCACTATCTGTATAGAGTTAGGTGTGAGGTTTATACTGATCATAAGAGTCTTAAATACTTCTTCACCCAGAAGGAACTGAACATGCGTCAGAGACGGTGGTTGGAGCTTATTAAGGATTACGACCTACAAATTCACTACCACCTCGGTAAAGCTAATACAGTGGCGAATGCCCTTAGCCGAAAGAGTACGGGGAGTTTGGAAAATTTTCTCACGAGACAGGAGGAGTTACTACGTGACATGGAAAGAATGAACGTGGCAATTGTGTTACATGAGCGAGATACAACAATTGCAGTGATAGCAGCCCAACTAGCAATTATGGAAGAGATTAAGCAACGGCAGCTAGAAGATGAATTTCTACAGAAAATTTGTAGTGAACTGGAAACGAAACCAATGCCCGGGTTCATAGTTGAAAATTCAGTTTTGAAATTTCGAGGTAGGTGGTGTGTTCCCAATGTGCCAGAAATCAAGAAGAGAATCATTGAGGGAGCACATAGCTCCAAATTTACGATGCATCCTGGTAGCACAAAAATGTACCACAACTTAAAACAGAATTTCTGGTGGCCAGGTATGAAAAGGGAGATTGCAGAATATGTCTCAAAATGTCTACAATGCCAACAAGTGAAAGTGGAGCACCAAAGACCAGCAGGTCTATTACAACCTCTTCCAATTCCAGAATGGAAATAGGAACATTTAACTATGGACTTTATTATGGGCTTACCGCGAACTCCCCAGGGTATGAACTCCACATGGGTTATTGTTGATAGATTAACTAAATCAGCTCATTTTCTTTCTATAAAGGCTCAGTACAACGCGGACAAGTTGGCTACCATATATGTGGATGAAATTGTGCGACTACATAGTATTCCAGTTTCCATTGTGTCTGATAGAGACCCAAAGTTTATGTCAAGGTTTTGGCGAAGTCCACAAGATGCCTTAGGGACAGAATTGAAGTTCAGTACGACCTTCCACCCTCAGACGGATGGTCAATCAGAGAGGACCATACAAACATTAGAGGACATGCTTCGAATGTGCGCTTTGGATTTTAAAGGAAACTGGGAAACTCACTTGCCGTTGGCAGAATTCGTATATAACAAAAGCTACCACTCGAGTATAGAAATGGCACCCTATGAAGCTCTATATGGAAGAAAATGTCACTCTTCGGTATGCTGGACTGAAGTCGGTGACAACTCATTAATTGGACCAGACATTGTACAACTGACAACCGAGAAAATTAAGACTATTCAAGAAAGGTTGAAAACTGCACAGAGTAGACAAAAGAGCTATGCTGATCATCGGCGTAGGGACTTGGAGTTCGAAGAGGGTAATTATGTTTTTGTCAAGGTCACACCAATAAAAGGGCACTCAAGATTTGGTAAAAAGGGAAAATTGGCACCCAGATACGTAGGTCCATTTCAAATTCTGGGAAGAATAGGTCCGGTAGCCTATCGTGTCACCCTTCCGCTGTATATGGATCAAGTACATAATGTATTCCATGTTTCAATGTTACGAAGTTATTTACAAGATCCATCCCATGTTATAGACTACCAACAAATTACCTTGGATGATAAATTGATTTATGAGGAGAAACAAATCCAGATCCTGGATCGACAAACGAAACAGTTGCGAAGCAAGGTGATTCCTACGGTGAAGGTAGAATGGCAGGAGCATTATGGGAAGGAAGCCACTTGGGAACGAGAGGATGAAATGAGGCAACGGTACCCAGAATTATTTTCAACTTAAGGTAAACCAAGTTTGGGGACCAAACTTATTTAAAGGGGGGAGAGTGTAATAACCCGACCCTCTTATGTGCTTATATCTTTAAATTTATGAGTAACTACATGTTTAATGTGAAATTTCGTGCACAGTGATACGCATGTGTAGAAATTGTTGAATAATGTTTACCTATCTGTTGATTATTGGAATATATCTGTTAAACTTAATGTATTGATTTGGAAATTTAAATTGTAGAGGTGTAATAAACTGAAATTAAACATGAAAACATGTTAGTGAGAATTTTTAGAGCAGCGTGGGAAGTCTAATTGAAAATTTATTTTGTGCGATTCACTAGGGCTTGTTTGGCAACTAGAAGCCAAAGACACATATATTGTATATAAGTCTTCTTATATTGAGTCTCCACATATGAGTTGAGTGGAGAATTTAGGGAAACTTGAAGAGAGAAAGAGAGGAAGAAGAGGAAAGCAACAAAAGTTGGAGAATTAGGGATCTACTAGAGACACTTGAAGAATCCAACCTAAGGTGAGTATGGATGGTCATTAAACCCTAAATTTCTTTTCAGTTGGTTGAATTAGGCTTGAAGCCGTACATCCTTTATAAGAGAAAAGAACTAGGGCTTAATCTCCATGAATGTGTTTAAACTCCTATGATGTATAAGCCTGAGTATCTATATATATGTATGTGTATTTACTTGATGATAATGAAGAATTTATGGAGAGTAAGGGGTGTATAACCCCAAGAACAACCCTTGGTCTTGATTTATTTAAAAACACATGTTTAGGTGTTTGTATGCTATAATGTTGGTGTGTATTTATCTTGAATTTGGCCATGGGACTACCCCTTGTGCACTTAGAAAGGTTGAAGTTTCGGACTGAAAAACAGGGTAAACAGCCGCACGTGCGGGAGACTCAGCCGCACGTGCAGAAAACAGGGGAAAAGAATTCATGCATTATGCTAAAAAGGCACGTGCGGCATACCTGGCCGCACGTGCACCGGGGACTCCCGCACGTGCGGCCCAAGCCGAAAAATTTCGCGATCTTCTCTCACTCATCCCGACCTCTTAAAAATATGGTTATGTCCATTTGATGTTCCCATGATGCACTTAATTATGTAAAGCATAGTGAATTAAACAATGAGAAATGAAAAGAAAACGGGATGTGCTAATGATTTATGTGCTTGGTGTAGGGCATCTGCAGGAAGGAAGTAGCGTCCACCCGCATCACAGTGAGTGATAGTAGTATAACATAATGTTCTGTTTACATATTTCGTTGTGCACATGCTATTTAGGATCCTATTCACTCTTTCGTAAATGTATAAAGTTATATGGAATATGTTGATATGTGGGACTTTGGCATATGATGTATGGATCCAAAATCTTTTGTCTGTTGATACGATGGGCCTAAGGCCGTTTTGCTATTATGATGGGCCTAAGGCCGTTCTGTACTTTGCTGGGCCCGAGGCCGTTCTGTACTCTGTTGGGCACGAGGTCGTTCTATTGGCCTGAGGCCGTTCAGAAATGAGAAGTGAGATAGTGAATTGTGAATATGCAATACTGGTTCATGTTTCTACTTTTAATTTATTTACTCTGTTATGATTCACTGAGTTTTGCTCATTCTACTTTACTGAATGTTTTGTAGGTACTCAACTTACCGGTCAACCCTAGGTCAGCCCAGGAGCCGAAGTCGAACCCGTTTTGCTGAGTCAACTAAAATGGCCCTTGTTATGTCTCGGAAATCCCTATGATGGGATGTTTTGTTATAATTTTGGGAACAACACGCGTGTATATAAGTATTGTAGAAACTTAACTTTTGAATTAACTTTTACCTATCTTTTGTAATGTGTAACACGAAATGGTGGTATGTACTATAATGCATCATGATCCTGGCACTTAGACACAGCTTAATGAATGTTTGTCCTTTCCTTATTTAGCTTATGTTCAAGCTCGGTAATTAAGCAATATTTTAAATAACCAGTTTAAGGCCTCGGTGCAGGCCGGTCATGTCCAAACTTTTAGGGGCAGGTTTGGCCTGTAACAAGACCATAGAGACTTTTCTTCAGTTTCAGACTATATTTTCTTTTCCTTTAACTTCAAATCCTTATAGCTGCTCCATATAGATATCTTCCTCTAAGTCACCATGAAAAAAAGCAGTCTTGACATCTATCTGTTCTAGCTCCAGATTCAAGCGAGCTACTAATCCCAGGGCTACTCGAATGGAAGTCATCTTCACAACTGGAGAGAAGATCTCATCAAAATCAATTTCCTTTTTCTGTCCAAAATCTTTGACCACCAAATGAGCTTTATGCTGCAGTAGTTTACCGTTGCCATCTTTCTTCAACTTATACACCCATTTGTTCTTCAAGGCTCTTCTTCAAGGCTCTCCTGTCTCTTGGAAGTGGAACAAGCTCATAAGTGTGGTTCTTCTGCAAAGAACTCATCTCCTCCTTCATGGCTTGCATCCAATAGTCTTTTTTTGTATGACTCTTTGCTTCTAAAAAACTCTCGGGCTCCTCTTTATCAATAATCAGAATATACTGAGAAGCGGAATATTTGGTTAATGGCACGGCAGCTCTTTCAGATCTCCGCAACTGAGGCCCAGTTACCTCTGGTTGAAGGGGTTGTTTCCCCTGCTTAACACCCTCTTCATCCAAGTCTTCACCTCTTTCCTCTTGATCCTTATCTTCTGGCATTGGATCTTGCAACTCTGGCGCTTCTTGTTGCACCTCATTAACTCTAGCATGTTGTGAGGGTTCTAGAGATGGAAACAAGTCTGGAGTGATAACAATTCTAGCCTTTGCTGATTTCTCAAAATCTGCTATAGTCTGGCCTTCATGGAACACAACACCTCTGCTCCTAAACATCTTCTTGTTCACCGGGTCCCATAACTTGTACCCAAATGTTGCATCTGAATAGCCCACAAATATACATGGAATGGACTTGTCTTCAAGCTTCTGTCTGTTTTCTTTGGAGATATATGCGAACGCCTTACATCCGAAGACTCTTAAGTGAGAATATGATACCTTTCTTCTGGACCAGACTTCCTCAGGTATCACAAAATTCAACAGGACTAAGGGCGACCTATTGATAAGGTAACATGCTGTACGGGTGGCTTCAGCCCAGAATGGCTTTGGCAACTTTGCTATTCTAAGCATGCATCTGACTCTTTCAATAATAGTGTGGTTCATCCTCTCTGCCACACCATTGTGTTGTGGGGTATCGAGAACTGTTGTCTCATGTCGGATACCTCTGTTGGCATAATATGCTTCAAAAGCATTGGAAGTGTATTACCCACCATTGTCTGTGCGAAGACACTTCAACTTCTTCCCGGTCTCTCTTTCTACCATTGCATTAAACTTCTGAAAGTGCTGGAATACCTCATCCTTCGTCTTCAGGAAATACACCCACAACTTCCTTGATGCATCATCAATGAAAGTCAAAAAATACTTGCGACTGCCAAGTGACTCCACTTCGATTAGGCCACAAACATTCGAGTATACCATACTGAGCACTTCTGTTTTCCTCTTGCTCGTTGAACTAAATGATACTCGATGCTACTTGCCATAAAGGCAATGATCACACGGCTTTAGGGCACTCCCTTTGGATAAGGGTATCCTGGATTGCTTTGCCAACAAATGCAATCCTTTCTCACTCATGTAAGCCAGCCTTCTGTGCCATAAGTCCGGTGACTCCTTGTCTTCTACTGCATTAAAACTTTCCAGACAAATCTTCGTTTGAGTCTTGTACAGTATTGAAGACTTCTCTCCTCTGGCAATTGTCAAAACTCCTCTTGTTAACTTCCAATGGCCATTTCTGAATGTACTTGTATAGCCTTGTCGGTCCAGTGCACTTCCGAAGATAAGATTGAGGCGCAAATCTGGAACATACCTCACATATTTAGAACCATCTTGTGTCCGACATTAGTCTGAATACTAATGTCTCAAATATCCACAATCTTCGAATAGCTAGAATTCCCCATTCGAACAATGCCAAAATCTCCAGCGTTGTACGAGCTGAAGAGTTCTCTATGGGAAGTGGCATAATAGGATGCAGCTATGTCTATCACCCATTCTATGTAGCTATGGTCAGCCAGGAGAAGGCAATCTTCCTCTTCACCAACTAGAAGAAGTATTGCATCAGTTGTTGTGGCCATCGTGTTCTTTTCTCCTTTTGACTTACTGTTTTGGTCTTTATCTTTCCGGCTTGGGCAGTTCCTCTTTATGTGACCCTCCTAGTCATAGTGAAAACAAGTGAAGCTAAAGTTACCTTGACTTTTACTGTCTCTGGATTTACTCTTGTTGTTCCATCTGCCTCTACTCTTGCTTCTTCTTCTGCCTCTGGCTCTTCTTCTACCTCTGTCTCTACCTCTATATTCTATGACAAGAACATAGGACTGATTACCTTCCATATCTTTCCACCTTGTCTCTTCATTGTACATGGCATCTGTGACCATGCTCATGGTTAGCTTCCTCTCTGGTGTAGAGTTGTTGAAAGAAACCACCAACGTCTCCCAACTATTCGATAAAGAACTGAGTAGTAATACAGCTTGCATTTCATCGTCCAAGGACACCTTAACGGTTGCAAGTTGATTCACCAGATTCTTGAATTCACTAGTGTGCTCGGCGACAGACACACCATTCTTCAATTTCAGATTTACGAGCCTTCTCATCACCAAGGCTTTGTTCCGGGAGGTCTTTGATTGGTACATTCCCTCTCACATTGTCCAGAGAACATATGCATCTATCTCTTGAGCAACATACTGGAACACACTGTGGTCTATCCATTGTCTTATAAAATCGACAGTCTTTCGGTTCATCTTTATCCAGTCTTCATCCATCACTTCTTTTCGGTTTAACCCATTTTAGAGCAATAAGGTCAAACAGGTCTTTATAGTATAGGATGTCTTCCATCCGCAGCTTCCAAATTGCATAATTGGAAGGATTCAACTTAATCATGGATCCTGAAGTTAATGTAAATTCCTCTATCATCTTCTTTACTTTTTACAAAAACTCTGTTTCAAAAATCTGACCGTACAGATCTCTCCGGAATACTACAAATAATTGGAAACCACTATTGGCTTGCCAAAATCAGACTTCAAATGGCTCAGATCTAGCCACAATAAGTTCGACGGTTCAGATCTGCGAATGTACCTTAGCCGCGTAGCACCGGATAAGCCCTCTGCTTCTGAGTCGGGTTGGATCGGGTCGGGTCAACCCGACTGGTTTAACTGGTCAGCTGACGTGCTAATGTGGCAGACACGTGGCACTACTCTAGCTGACGTAGCGATGACGTAGTGTTGACGTGGTGCTGAGCTGGTGATGACGTGGTGCTGATGTGACCATGATGTCACTATCACGCACAGAGCACTCGCCTTTTTCCTCCAACCGTGCGTCATATGCGTGTCTGAGACTAGTATGACGCTAAATGGCGTGTGGAGCACGTGTTTGAGACTGGGCCTCACGCACCTTCTTTTTAGGGTGCGTGAGAGCATGTGAAGAGTCGTCTAGGGCTCTGCTTTGCAATTATGGATTCCTCTCGTCAAGAGCTTCCTTCTGGTATGCTCGAAAGTGAATTTCAAGCAACTTGATTTCTGGGCAATTCTAAAAAAACACACCCTGTTTTTCTGAAATTGACCAACGAGGCTTTGATACCACTTGTTAAGATTAAGGCACACTCAGAAATCAATCACACACAATAACACAAGAGATTTACATGGTTTGACTATAGCCTACGTCCACGGGAGAGATATCCACTATAGAATTATCTTGGAGGGAGTAGGGAGTTTACAACACTCACACATCACTCTCTCTCTCTATAGCACTCTCACTCACAGATACATACACTTTGTGTTTTCCTTTTTGATGATCTATCTCAGCTCATAGCTCTTCCCATTTTATAGACAAATGGGAGAGCCTCTGCTTGCTAACCTCCAACAACCAACTATAAAAATAAATGGCAAGTTTACTACACAACCACCCTAGGTTTGAAAAAAATTCAGAAAATCTATATTTATAGCCTCTACACTTGACTTCCTTGACTTCCATAGCCAAGTTTACATTGGTGTGGATACTCAACAAAATGCCCCTTCTATGTGGATAGGACAAATCTCAGACAGAGCCCGTGGATGTGACCCAAAAAACGGATTGATCTTAATAGGAGTTTAATGTGAGACCCAGAGAAAGTATACCCTTAAATCCCAAGGTACAACCATATTGTCCTCCTCTACCAACGTTCGTGGCTCATTTGGTGAGCCATCTTTTCATGGTGGGGTATTAATTGGGTTTGCCCTCTTTCACTATCTTCTCTATCAAACTGGTGGCTAAAATCCAAACTAAGAGGTTTCAAGAGAGTGATTTGGGAAGGTTTGTTCGCTTACATTTGCTGGAAAATATGGCTCTCAAGAAATGATGCAATCTTCAACCATTCAAATATTTGTTGGCTTCAATTTGTTGAGGAGATTAAAATCCTAAAAGGCCACTGGTGTATGATTAATTCAAAATTTTCAGGCTTCTCGATCGATGACTTTCATTTCCATATCAAGTAGGTTAGGAATCTAAAGTCCAAAAAGGATGCCTAGTTTGATGATATGGATCTTGTTGTTGCCATCTATTATATTTTTTATTAGAGTGTTGCTATTCAAGATAAAAAAAAAAAAAAAGTTAGCTTGTTTTTTAAATTCAATAATGTGGCAATCAATTAAGATATTTAAGACAACACTCTCTCATATCTTCCTTAATTATCAACCAATCACATCACTTACACAACACTGAGTTTAGAAAATGGGTCTACAAAGTGGGTTTATATATTATTTTCTTTTTTATTATTAGTATGTTTTGGTTGTTCCCGTGGGATGTAATCAGTTCGGTACAATTGGTATTTAGGTAAAAATTTCACCGAAATTGATAATGTCTATTTTATTATTTTGAAAACCAATACAGATCGCTTCTCTCATCAAACCACACAAACCGAACCAATTAAAATGATTCAGTGCAGTGCGGTTTAATCGGTCTAACCATTTGCCCACCACTTCGAACAAATCCAATCCATCCATTTAATAAATACTTTCCAATTCCTAGACTAACAAAATTATAAAGAAAAAAAATTAATAAATACTAAGACTTCAAGAATAGTGATTAAGAATTAAGATTAAATATGATAAGAGTTTACTAACTTAGACTGTAGAGATGATAAACTTAATTAATTGAGATTAATAATTTATTATATTTATTAATATCATTAAATTATTAGATTATATATATTATAAATATAATATACGCTGAAGTAGTCGGTTTCAATTTAGTTTGGTGTACAAAGTGCTTGAATTGCTACTGAACTAAAAATCAAGAAAAATAAAATTAAAAAACTGAATAGATCAATTCTTGTTAAAAATAGACCAAATGTGACTGGTTTAGTCCGATTCAATCGATTTGGTCAATTTTCTCGATTTCTCTTACATACTTACCCTTGGTAGTTTGTTGTCTCGGTTTCAGTTTTTTTTTGTTTCTCCAAGTCGTTGCCTTACCAACAAGGCTCTTTTTGGCTTGGGGCTATACATGATTGGGCTGGGTTGAAGATGCCAACCTCTTTGGAATGTTTTAGTCGAGCTATGATGCCTTTCCCCTTGAAAAAACTAAAATTCTCAAGATATTGATTTGTGATTAAGTTTCAATTTTAAACAACGAATAACAATCTCAATTAAACAATCAAAGACAAATCAATACACCGATTTAACGTGGAAAAATAACAATTGGAGCGCCTCCAATTATGATAAAAACATCATGGGCCAAAGCCACAATACAATCTACTAAGAAGATAAAAATGAATTATACAAGCATACCCTCAATTACCTAACAAATCCACACCCGAATTAAACCAATCCCGATGTGTCTCTTCCACCACCGTTTACACCTCGGAATTGTTTTGCCCAACATTGAATTTACAACGCTAATGTTGAATCCACGACAATGAACCACTCTAGAATCCACCAAAGCTTCAGGCCAAAATTTTCCAAAATTCACGGAAGAACAATTCTTTCTTTTGTAAATAATAGAAAACAAACAAACCCCTTGATGTTGTTGATACAAAGTTCATGGATCAATTTGTCACTCTTAAATCATTAAGGAAACACTCATAAAGCACCGTTCAATATAAAACAATTTGTTTTTCTTCCTCTTTGAAACTCTAGATCACTCAAACCCTAAAAATAGTAAATTGCGCATTTTATAGTAAACTGGATCGTAAAAACTGCTCGAGCACAACATTCACCGCTCAAGCGGTAAAAACTGCTTTCTAGAAATTTAGACGTTCTACAAAAATATGAGATGATCATTTTCTCCACTAGAGCGAACAAATGACCGCTCGAGCGGTTAAATAACTTCGACTGTATTATTCTTTTTGCTTCGGAGATGCTGACCCTCGACCCGAGAATGATTTTATTTATTTATTATTTTTTTTTTTTGATTTGTTTCTTAGGCTCCATTTGGGAAGAAAAAAGTTCGGCTTTTTTGGCTAAAATAGCCACACACACAAAAAAAAAAAAAAAAAAAAAAAAAAAAACAAACAAACAAACAAACAAAAAGACAAAATAAGCTTTTTAACCCAATAAGACAAAACATCACATCCAACCCATAATCATTACATTCTTTTTCTCACAAAAAGTCAAAAAAACCAAAAAGCCCTTCCTAAACGAGACTTTTTAGCCATAGGCTAAAATAGCCAAAAAGCCAACCCACTTCCCAAACGTACCCTTAAAAAATGCCTTTTGCTTTTTTGATTTTGGTAGCTTCATTTTGTACAGATAATGGATCATTTGTGTGTCTGGATGTGTTTTCCCTCTTCTTTGAGTTGGAAAACAATTTGAACAGATCACTCCAAAAGAATTAACCATATAAAAAAAATATTTAAACAAATAGTCAAATAAAATTAAACAGATAAAAAAATATTTGAACAGATAGTCAAACAAATTAAATAGATAAAATATTTGAACAGATGATCAAAAAAATTAAACAGATAATTAAAAAAATTAACAAATAAAAAAATTCAACAAATAGATTAGAGGTAAAATTACAAACAAAATGTCCTCCAAAATAATAAAATGGACCTCTCACTAAAATTATAGCGATTCCGATTGTCCCTTTACTGTTCAGTTGTATTCCGAACTCGGTTCCGTGGAGTTGGTAGTTGTATTTGTCTTGTTGTCGTCCTTTAAATCCATTTGTTTGAGTTTTAGGATGTGTTTGGCTTGGTTGTTACAGGTTGGTAGAGCTTTGGCTCCCATTGTTGTTGCCCAGTTTTTGAATGGTCTGCTCGAGCGGGTCTTCCTGTGCTCGAGCGGGGTTTACACCCTTCCAGTATTTCGTATCCTTGCAAAACTTCTGCAGGTGTGTTTTCTACGCTCGAGCAGGTTTCCTACGCTCGAGCGGGTCGCACTCGAGCGGGCTTGTTGGCGCTCGAGCGGGTAGTTCTTTTTCTGAAAAGTTCTGGGAGATGAAAATCTACGCTCGAGCGGACTAGTTCTTCGTGCTCGAGCAGATGTGTTTTGCTTTTGTTTCTTGGCGCTCGAGCAGGCCTTCTTGCGCTCGAGCGGGTCCAGATTTGTGTGCTTGACGCTCGAGCGTTCTATTCTCCGCTCGAGCGGGTAATGCGTATATGAGTTGTCCGCTGGGTGATTTTAAATCACTTTTCACTTTTCTTTCTCTCTCTTACTTTTTCAAAAAGCCATTTTTGAGAGCTCCTCTCTCTAGAATCTCCCTTCTCTCTAGAGTTTGATCTAGCTAGAGTGTTTTCCTTCCCTTTGGCCTTTACAAAAAGTGTGTTGATCGTCGAGGGCTACATTTTGATCCGAAAATATTAGGTTTTGGAGCACGTGGAATTTCTTCATCTTCTTCCTTTGAGCTCCGAATTTGAGGTAGGGATTCCTACTCACTCTTATGGGTTTGGACCTAGATATTGAGCATGTGGTTTAAGTGTTTTGATTTTGGGACTTAGGGTTTCAAAATGTATAAAAAAGGGTTTTGTGATTTTGGCTCATAATATGTATTTTGGGTCTCAAAATGATGATATAGTTGTTGGTTGTTGATATTTGAACCTTTGGGTTAATAATGAGAGATGGGGTAAAAAACCCTAAATTATGTATAAATTAATTGATATAATTAATTTAGGAAAGTTATGGATTTGTGAAATTTGTGAAATTGAGTTGAATATAATGATATTGGTTCATTATGAGTTGGAATAGTGGAGTCGGATTAATAAATCATTCACTTTTGAAAATGCGGATAATTTATCTATTGGTGCTTTTATTATCTGTTTAGAAATAATTACTTTGGGTTACCGGTGGAGGGTAGTCTTGAATGTTGTAGACAATGCATGATGATTAGGCAAACTAAAACTAATCAATTGGATGTGCCATCGAATATGACGGTTGAAAGAATACATTAATTTTATGTATTGATTGATTATGTATATGACCTATGTTTATATACGTTGTGTGTGTGAGAGGAGATAGGGGATGTACTCCAGGGTTTAGGGGAAGATAGGGGATGGACCTCTAAACCGGATGCTATTTGGGAGGAAATAGGGGATGGACTCCGTTGATACAGCACTAAAATGTGTATCGTTGAAGTGTTGATATAGCTCATATGCTTATCTATTGAAGTGTTGATATAGCTCATATGCTTATCTGTTGAAATGTTGATACAGCTAGTATGCTTATCTAATATGAATGGGAAATGTTTAGTACGAGTTACTATCTCATTTAAGCTGTTTGGCCAGGTTCTGAGCCGTAGTTGTGAATTGAAAACTGGATAAGAAATGGAAAATGAAATAAAACATGGACACAGTTGTCATGTAATGGAAATGGTTTATGAATTTGATTTATGTGAGTTAAACATTTATCAATCGCTAATGTCTTAGTTACTGCTCATATTGTGTTTAGCATATCTCTACTGGGCGTTGGCTCACCCTATACGGGACATCATTTTCAGGTACAGGTAGCATGCCACCTCCAAGGACGTAGATTGGGAGGCTTCGGACTGTTGGACTGTTTGTGTTTTTGGTTGTATTACATGTATATCAAGCCAAGGGCTTTCTTTGTATAGAGTTAGAACTCTTTTCTGTAACCAAGTGTTGACTTGGAAAGTTGTAAGCCCTTAGGGCATTTACTTTTGATGTCAACATGTAATACATTTTGTAAGGATTACTCTGATGGAATACAATTATGCTTTATTTTCTTATGTCTAAGCATGCTATCGATGGTTGATTTATGGGTTTATTTTGAGGGCGTTACAAAAATATTTTACAAAGAGTTGATTTCTCACCAATAAAAAATATTTATAGAACCTAATATTTTGTACCCTTCCTAAGTTGGACTTTTCAATAATTTTGTCAAATAACTAAATAATCTATACATATGACCCAAAAATAAATAGAGAAGATCATTAAAATGGGCTTGTGGTGATCCAATCCTGAACAAAAATAAATAATAAATTTGTTGTAATTAGGACAGTAAGAAAAATGATAGAATTGAACCAATCGCTAAACATCGATTGAAGTTCCAATTTTTGGTAAGCTTCTCATAGCCTACAATTTGTTTCAATTCTAAGAAATTTTACATGGTTATCGAATCAAATAATATGTTTTAATACTTTTATGTTCAAATTTTGTAATCATTAGAAGATAAGTAATAACAACAATGTTACATTGTAATTTATTATTCTTAAATGACTCTTTACTATGTAACATTGAGATTAGATCCCACATAATAAAATATTTAACAACTCAAATTTTGATATTTATAAGACACGATATTAAGAATGATTTTTAGAAGTAATAAATTAGGTATCTCAAATATTTTTCAAATTATAAACGCTACATGTTTTGTAATAAAGGTTCAAATGGGAGACATATCTAGAATTGCTTCTACCATTTCAATTCATTTAGGTTGTATTTGGTTGAATGATTTGATGAGAGAAATCAAAAAGGAAAAGAAAATGCAGTCCTACTTTTTGTTTGATTATAATGAGAAACACAGTGAAAAAGAAATGGGAAAAGAAAATGACGAAAAATGTAATCCCACTTTTTGTCTTTTTGGTTCACTTAGACTCTTTTTTTGTTCTGTTTCCCAATTCAACCAAATATAACTTGAAATTCGAATCAGATCAATTCTTTTCCATTTTCTTTTGATTTCCCTACATTTTTCATGTATTTAATCAAATCCTCCACCCAAGTATTTGGAATGTGAATTCTACACATTTCTATACAATCTCCTAAAGTTTCATGTGAATTCTCATTTTACCCTAAATAAAAATTTTACAAAATCCAACAGTAATGCGTGATCAATTTCAATTCTTCAATGATCAAAGTAAGAAAATTTTGTTCAATAATAAATTTATCAAAGAAAGAGATAATTGTTGAAAAGTCCAAGGTAAGGAGGGGTATAAGGCATTAGATCCAATGGATATCTTTTATTGGTGAAAGGTCTACCCTTTGCGAAATAGTTTGGTGAGAAATCATTTTGCTAGTTTTGAGAGACATTTTGTTTCTAATTTTATCCCTTAATTTATTTGTTGACTTTTTTTTAATTTTTTTTTATTTGTTAACTTTCCTTGACTATCTATACAAATATTTTTCTTATATGGTCAAATTTTTTCCTTATCTGTTCAATTTTTCCCGTTATCTATTTAAATTTTATTCTCTATTCAAATCTATCTATCCTAATATTATTATCTATTCAATTTTTTCACTCAATTCTATTTATCTGTCCAAACTTACCATAAAACAAAAATTCAACAGAAGGTACCATTTCTCTCAAATAGTATTACACGCAAATCCAGTTCCAGTTCATGTGCTTGTTCTCACTTTACTTAGATTCTCCAACAAAATAGCTTGAGAGAGAGAGAGAGAGAGAGAGAGAGAAGGAGAGAGAAGACTCAACACAAAAATGAGGAATAAATTCTCTATTTTTTTAAATATTAACAACTCTTAAAGAATTATTTTTAGCATTTCCCAGTAAAAAAAAGAAAAGTCACCACCCCACAAGCAGTAATCACAGTGCTCATAAGACTAGGACCTAACAGATTTATATGGAATTTATGTATATATATCTATATGTACCCTTCCCAGCAGCGGAACCTAACTGCTCCAATCACCCAATGAAGCCCACTTACTCTTACAATAGTCAGACTAGGAAGCCCAACATCCAGCTCTAGGCCTTCCAAACCTAAATCATCCAAATCCAAGCCCAAGTCAATCACTAGTGAGGAACTTATTCAAATGGCAAAGTTATTAATGGCTCAAGCAAATTCACAAATTGAAGATGAAGGCTCAGACAAATCAGCCTCTTCTGGAGACTTAACTAATCATGATCTATATAGTTCACAATTCTAAGATGCTCAGGACCCATATGCCTAATTCAGTCATTAGATTATATATATGTATATATATACTTCAATCAATACCCTTCTTTTGAGAAAAGTTGTTTTATATATATAGATTCCCCATCAATCACTATGCAGTCACACCTCGCCAACTTTTTCACCAAAAGTAATGAATGGTGATGAATAGTCAAAAAGTCAATTTTACTGTTTATGGATAGTGAAAAAAAAGTCAATTTTATTGTTCACTATTCACAAATAAAGTAGCAGACAACACCCATGTGCATCAGTCACTCAGCCAATCACCAAAAACAGCACCGAAAGCAGCAGACAGCACCTATGTGCTTTCACATGCTACTTTCCAGTCAGATTCTCTTATCAAAACACATGCAGCACAGTCATTGGCTCTCTCTTATCAGATCACATGCAATACAATCATTGGCTCTCTCTATAAAAAAAACCTCACCAGTCATTAAACAAAAAAGGGAATAAAAATGAAAGAACTCTCATCGAATTCTCAAATACCCTTTCAACCTGTAGAAAACATTAAATATCTTGTAATATGTATTCTAAAGTTATTATTTCAAGCTTCCAGTAAACAATTGTGAGTCACTTTTATATTAATTGTATTAATTATAAGTCACTTTTATATTCTGTAATTCCCATCTATTTTAGTTATCTATTAATCTATCACTGCATCTATTTCAGTAAATTATAGATTTTAGAATCATGAGTCATTTATTCAGAAGTAACTCTTCAGCCGACTTTAGAACTTCATTTTCTTCTATACCTAATCTAGTGAACGAAGAAGAACATGAATTCCAATATTTAAAAATAGATTTAGGATGAAACATACCAAAAGTACAAATTAAAGAAATTTATAAAACAAGTTTTCTATAATCCTCTTTTAAAGTTAATCTATAAGTCAAATCTGTTGTTCCCAATTTATTGCTTTAATTTATCGAATTTATTATAAATGTATGAAAACTAATCTTAATGTCCATGCTTTAGTCAAAAGTCCAAAAGATAAAACCTTACTTATTCAAAATAGTACTTCTGAAACTAATGTTGACATCCCAAGATCCATAGTCTAGAGTGAAATAGCTCTCCCAGAAAACTGGTTAATTGTAATTGAAAATTATTCTCACAAAATTTAACATGATATTAATGATTTAAATCATATTCAACAATAAAGTCATGGTTCAGTAAAAAATAAGTTTTAATCATCTACATTTACAACATGGCACTCATCAATCTTCTCTACTCAATGATAAAGATGAAATTTTTAGTACATCTTTATTTACTAGAAAAGACAGGCATCTTTTAGAAACACACAGTAAATTAAAAGAAATAGATACCTCCTCAACATCTTAGATTAGTAAACCTGTTTATTCAAAACATACCTAAATTCAAGAAGATGATAATGAGTCTTAAGCATCCCTGACTCAAACAGACTTTGAAGTCAACCCCCCAGTTAATCCACAGTTATTAACTATTCACACCGATTTCACACCTAATCTAAATACACTCTATGAAGAATTTAAATCCAAAGAAAATATGTCCAAACGAGATACTTGTAGATCTACACATACTAAAAAACAAAGGTCAATGATACTTAAATAATGAAATACGTTTATGTTAGAATATTAAACTGAAATCTAATTTTTTTAATTATCTTGAAAATTACCAACAAGTAAATACTATAACAAAAACTAAATGGAAAAAACTTCTACTAGTACTTCTGTTTCTTCTAGTCATCTTCCTCTTGAAACAATTTTAATTTAATATAAATGATTAACTATTAATGCTTCGCCTTTCAAAATACCTAGTGATGAAAGTGAAATTAAGAAAGTTATTGAACAAAATAATCATACTAATCAATGTTTAAAAGCTATTGGAAAACAATTAGATAAAATTGGAACCACCTTTGATGATTATTCAAATAGTCATACTTCCACTAGTAAAACTATTGAAAATTCGCTTATCAATTTACATAGTGACCGCTGCAAACTTAGTTTAGTCACGCAAGATACTCATGCACTTGACGCTATTGAAGAAATATTTAACAAAATTGCTACATCCTCTACCATACCTTCCAAGGATAAAGGCGCATTAGTTATCACTCAACCACCTATTCTCGGCACCAATAATGAGTCATCCACCTCCTCTAATGATGAAACAAGATTAATAGAAAAACAACTTCAGTCTACTAATCTTAATAGGATAGTACTCCCCAAGGTTAATCCTTGGTATACTAAACCACACCACCGGATCTTCAATTTGAAGAAACTAATATTAATAATTAATTTTCTGTTTCTGCTAAAAAATTATATAAATGGAATATTAATGGTCTTAATGAAAATCAAATCCTCCAAAAGCTAAATCACATGTCTATGGTCGCTAATAGTTATCTTAGTAATTAACCTAATTATACTCTCAACCTGAGATAGTCTCCCTCCTTACTTCTGGTTTTACCGGAATGCTTAAATCATAGTGGGACAAGTATCTCACTCATGACATATGTGATGCTATTCAACATGCTATTCAAATTGACGATAATGAATTACCCATCTTTGATGAATAAATAAGGATGAGTAAACATGATGGAATAAATACTTTAATATTTACCATAGTCAAACATTTTATAGGAACACCTAGTAACATTCATTTTAGAATACGTGATCAATTTAGTAATTTAACATGTCTAACATTAAGTGATTTTCAATGGTGTAAGGATGTCTTTACATCTATAGTCATGCTCCAAAATGATTGTACTAAATCATTTTGGAAAGAAAAATTCATTAATGGCTTACCCAATTGTGGGTGTTGATTTCTGACCACACAATCAAATAAGGAACTTAGTTGGAGAGCACGCGGCAGAATAGATTAAGTCAACCACCTGCCAACAAGAAGATGAGAATACCGCCGTGGTTTGTCCACCCAAGAACACTCCGACGATTAAGTCAGCCAAACAATCTCTCAAAGATCTCACACAAGTATTCAATACACAAATTAAAACATACCTTAGACTCACGAGGGTGCCTCATTCTTATAACCAACAGTGGCCTAGTCCCTTAGAAGTCTCACTTTGTAGGACTCAAGCTCAATGCTCATCTCGGACTCTTGGGTAGATAGGGATAAACTTCTCAAGAGCCTTGTCCTTATCAAGACTAAGAGCCTCCTCTTATCTAGGACTCTTGTCCTCTATCCAAATATCCCATAATCCTGGTATTTCCGCACCGAATCTCGACAATACTGTGATCATCTCAGCAACCATTACACACCTACGTGGCACGTTAGCCAACATCTCGAGAACCACCTCGCCCACATGGGGAAGTATTTTGCGAATGACACCACGTGGCCAGGGTGGTTCCTTAGATGTCGGCTAAAGTGCCACATTGGTGTGTCATGATCCGAGATGATCGTAGTATGGCTGAGGTTCGGTACGGTAATACCGAGATTATGAGATATCTGAATAGAGGACAAGAGTCCTAGATAAGAGAAGGCTCTTAGTCTAGATAAGGATAAGTCTCTTGATGAGTTTATCCCTATTTAGCCAAGTGTCCGAGATGGGCATTGAGCTTGAGTCCTACAAAGTGAGACTTCTAAGGGACTAGGTCACTGTTGGTTATAAGAATGAGGCACCCTCGTGAGTCTAAGGTATGTTTTAATTTGTGTATTGAATACTTGTGTGAGATCTTTGAGAGATTGTTTGACTGACTTAATCATCAAACTGTTCTTGGGTGGATGAACCACTGCGGTATTCTCATCTTCTTGTTGGCAGGTGGTTGACTTAATCTATTCTGCCGCGTCCTCTCCGACTAAGTTCCCTATTTGGTTGTGTGGTCAGAAATCAGCACCCACAATTGGGTAAGCCATTAATGAATTTTTCTTTCCAAAATGATTTAGTACAATCATTTTGGAGCATGACTCTAGATGTAAGACATCCTTACACCATCGAAAATCACTTAATGTTAGACATGTTAAATTACTAAATTGATCATGTATTCTAAAATGAATGGTACTAGGTTTTCCTATAAAATGTTTGACTATGGTAAATATTAAAGTATTTATTCCATCATGTTTACTCACCCCTATTTATTCATCAAAGATGGGTAATTCATTATCGTCAATTTGAATAGCATGTTGAATAGCATCACATAGGTCATGAGTGAGATACTTGGCCCACTATGATTTAAGCATTCCAGTAAAACCAGAAGTAAGGAGGGAGACTATCTCAGGTTGAGAGTATAATCAGGTTAATTACTAAGATAACTATTAGCGACCATAGACATGTGATTTAGCTTTTGGAGAATTTGATTTTTGCTAAGACCATTAATATTCCATTCATATAATTTTTTAGTAGAAATTTCATCTATTGTATTGTGTATTAGTAATTTCAAGATGATATTTTAAACCAACACTTTTTAGTCTGTGTTGATTGTAAAAGTGCAAAATATGTTTTAGAAAAAGATATTTAAAATATTGCTAGTAAGCAAATTTTTGTCCGCTGGCAATCTATTCTCAGTATTTTTGATTTCACTATTTAATATATTCAAGGTAGTCAAAATTCTATTCCTGATTTTATTACCCATGAATTTTTACAGGGTGAATAGTCAACTATACTTTTTGAACTTTTAGTAAAATACCTACTCCCTATTGCTCTACTCACCGATTATAAATCAATTGTTATTGCCGCATGATTAACAACCTTGAGTTTGAAATAGTTTACCTAAAATCCATTGAGCAAGATGCTGATTTTAGTAATCACAATAGTCAACGAAGATTTAGTTTAATTCATCACTACAGATGTTTTTTTACCATCCATCTTGTCGGATTAGATATCCTTTGTGGATGCTAATCTCTATGTTCTTCATTTCAGATGTCAAGTCAGAAGCCCCTTACTAAACCACTTGCTATAATACCAACCAGTCAACCAATTGCAACACCACCAGTCGACCTAGTAAATAGATACCAAAATTTTGGTACTATTCATAAACCTAGTTATACTTCTACTCTTGTAACTGATCCATTTGTTTCTCAATCAATACAAATCATGTCTCCAAATTATCTATACAAATTAACACCAAGAACAGATTATGTTCTTAAACCTTGCTCATCCAACCTCTTCTATAAAGAACTAGTCCACAAAAATATCCATAACCCCATTGATTTAGTCAAATCATATTTCCTTTTCTGGGTGGCATTTTACTGATTCCCATCCAGACAAATCAATTTCTTTTTACAAAGATATTCTCTACCATCACTAGTCCATTGTCATTAAACCCATTAATGATTGAGTCAATACCAGTAAAATCATTTACCATTCTTTGTATATTCAAAGTATTGTATCTCTTGATGAGTGGGGTATTCCCTTTCTACTATGAGACCGAATAATTCAATATAGTTATTATGATTACATTAATGCATGGTTTAAAGTTCTCTTACATCAAAATGAGTCATTTAGTCATTCTTGGTTTTTCTCTTTTGATCATAAATTCAAGTTAGAGTTCCCTTCTTGGTTTCTGAAATGGTGGTCTCAACATGGTGCCATCTCAGAACTCCTCCCTTCCATCCTCATGGATCAAGTCAACTATTTTTCTTCAGTTTACCCAATCAATCAACATAAGAGTCAATTTCCTATATTGCTTCTTTTTATGTCCAAATACAAAGCCCCTTGGATATTCAAATGGCAATATGGTATTTCCAAAGACATAGTGATTTGACAACATTTTGTCAAATGATGGGATGCATTCAAACACCATCGCATTATTGAACAAGTCAAACATGAATTCCCAGTCAGCATTCATGTTCCTGAATTTATGTATATATATACATAAATGTAACAATCCATTCTGGGTGACCGCTCGTGCAGAGATGCAAAGTCTCAAGATCTTGCCTGTTTACAGGCGAGACCGCTTGAGTAGTGAAGTGGTCGCTTGAGCCTAGAAATGAGGCTCCTAATATTTTCACAACTACTCAAGCGATGGAAAGTTAGCTCGAGCGGTCTCTTTGATTTGAGCACTTTGCTCAAGCTATATAAAATTCACTCGAGCGGTCTGTTAGGGATAGCACATTTAAAAGTCCGATCTAAACATTTTTTTCTCTCACTTTTCCCTATCATTTCTCTCTCTATCACCCATTCTTGAAACCCTAGCCCTAAAACACTTGATTCCTCTCGATTTTTACCAAGATCCATCCTAGATCCTCCTAAGGGGTTGGAGAACAAGCTTTATTCAAAGGATCTACTGATTGTTTTTGCGCTATTTTGGAGTTTAGAGTTAGGTCTTCAACTTCTTGTCTTCAATCTTGATGTAGTGGTACTTTTAACTCATTATATTTTTGATTTGGGATATATGTGCGGTATTTATTATATCTATGTAGCTATCTAAAAGTATGAGGACTAGTGTGTCATCTAATAGGTTTGGTTAAAAATGAGGTCGTCTCTCATGAATTTCCTGAAGGGTTTATGTTTTGTGTTGATGATTATGTTATGGGTGATGAGAATGGCCTTTAAAATCTTTAAAGGGGAAAAGCTCCAAATTTTCTTAAAACCTAGCTTTCAAATTTGCTCAATAAAGGGGATTTGGTTCAATTGGCTTTTAATGATGAAATTGGATGGATTGACTTGATTTTTACGTAAACCTTTATCACAAAACCATGAGATGATGATGGGTATGACTTGGAGAATTACCTTAATTGGAAATGTTTAAATTGTTGAATTGTTGTGAATTGAAACTACCTTAGGGAAATTGAGATTTGTAAATTCATGATCATATGTATCTCGATTAATATTATAATTTATTAATGTATTTCCTACTAGACAGTTGTTCATCCCAAAACTAACAATCCTTTCAGGGGATGATGTTGACGTGCTACCGAAGTGATTGGCATTGAGAAGTAATTTTGGATGGAAGTGCAGAGGCTCCTTTTTGTGCTATGTGATGAAGCCTTGGGCAACTTTTATGTGGAGTTAGATCTCCATCTTTTGTGTACTCAAGAAAAGTCCTTGGAAATATGTGACCCCTTAGGGCATTTTATGTTGCATTATCTCTTATGCTTTGAACTATTTATTCTTTCGATAATGTATAAATACAATGATGTAACCACATGAATAGTTCAAGGAAGAAGAAATAACTTTTGAGATATGTATCAGGATTATTTAATGCTTTAATTTATCATTATTGGTTATAATGTTCTTGTCTCAGCATTGTGAATTTATGATGAAATATCAATGCATTACAAATTGGTATTAGAGCTAACTAGGTTTGAATACTTGAAGCTCGTGGGATGTGGCTTATGCCATAATGAGTTTATCATGTTGGGATGGGACATTAATGTTTTATATACTATGTGCTTATTTGTTTGTGTGACTATGTGGGTATGGGTTTAAGTTTCTAGGGTACAACTTGTGCCTATCACATTCATCGAAGTCTCTTTGGAAAGGCACATGATCAATGTTTTTTCCACTTGGAAATCCTTGAGTGGCATGGGATGAGTTGATATTTTGGGAGGGTGATCCGTATGTGCTCTAGGAGTTTATATGTTTATGTGGTTTGCCTTATGTGAAATAAATACATGAATAGGGTTAAGATTATTCGAGGGTGATGTGCAGGTTGACGTGTGAGTATATGAATTGTGCATTAATCCTACTTTACCTTTTCTCTTATATAGGATGTCTGGATATAGCAGAGGACGTAGTAGACCTTGTCGGGGTGGTTTGGGTATTCCGACCCAACAAGATCTTCCTTCCAAGAAGAATGGATAGGACAAAATAATGTGGTCGTACCTCCGGCCCAAGACACAATGGGGGTATTAGCCTGACAAATGGTCGGGGCTTTCCAAGAGTCCATAGACATACTTCGAGTCAAACAAGCTGCTAGAATAGTGGAGGGGAAAACTAGGACCTCCTTTTTAAAGAAAGAATTTTTTGTTCAAATCCCGTTGAGTTTAGTGGTAGACTCAATCCTATGAAAGCCGATGAATGGTTAGAGCAAATTCTTAAGTCCTTTGAAATCTTGATATTCGTGAGGGAGAGCTTCAAGTTGCGTTGGCGGCTTGTCAATTAAGAGGGAAGGGCCGATCAATGGTGGAAGACAGTTAAGCACTAGGTTGAGCACAGTTGGGAGGCATTCACTCACGCTTTCTAGGAAAAGTTTTTGCCTCCCACTCATAAGGAGAGGTTGATGAAATAGTTAGAAGAGCTTAGATAACTAGTTACACTTGTGGCAAAGTTCGTGGCCATTTTCCCAGTTTGCACGTTTTGGACCCAAGCTTGTGGCAACCGAGGAATGTGGATGCTTGGAGTTCGATTGAGGCCCAAGATCTTGATAAAGATAATGGGCAATATGTTTAGGAGTATGATACACTTGTAGAAGCCGCAGCTCATGTGGAGATCATGTTAGATGTCGAGGAGTCTAGACAGAGGCATAAGAGGTCAGGTTATGCGAAGTCTCAAGGTGACACGCGGATCTTCCAAGAAATTGAAGGGTTCTTCTTCTTCTTCTTTCTAATCATTACCACAATAGGCCAAGTCTTTAAGGTTTGTTTCTTTGAGAAGTTCGGGAAATACGAGTCTGAGTCGTATCACTTGTTTTTAAATGTGGCCAACGAGGTCACAAGGCTTCTGAGATAGATAGAGTTTGGGACAATAACAATCGACTCATTCATAGACAGTTGGGGCATATGAAGAGGTCTTGCCCTCAGTTAGTCAGGATGGTCGGTGCTTCAGGACCCCAACAAGAGAGAGGTTATCAGGCAGGCCAGGTTCACAGGCCAACTTATCAGCCAACCCAGTCTGGACACGTATCAAGAGCGGTGCATAGGGCCACTTCTGCACAATTGGTGTAACCGACCTACGTTCAAATGGGTGATCGCAAAGGACAGTGACCACATGGGCAAGTTTTTTCCATTACTCCATCTAAGCAGTCATCTAGACCATCAGTAGTGAGAGGTACGTATCTTATTTTCAATACATGGGCCAGTGTGTTGATAGATATCGGATTATCTCACTTATTCATAGCATCTACATTTGCATCCATTTTGGGGTTAAAAAGTGATCAACTAGGAGTCTCCATTTATGGTAGAGTCACCTGTTAGGGGAAAAGTTCTCTTGAATCGGCGATGTCGAGGGTGTGTGATTGAAGTGCTGATCGTCGACTTCCTTTCAACCTTGTGTTATTAGATATGTCAGGTTTTGACCATCATACTCGACCATGGATTGGTTGTCCTCCTACCATGCCACCATAGACTGCTACCGTAGGAGAGTCACTGTGTGTATATTGGGCAGTGATTCTCATTTTTGGGGGATAGAATCGATAAAATATTGCCGCCATTATATGACCCATGTAGTCGAGTTGAACTTAGCTCTCATTGCAATTTTCATAGATGATGAAGTGTATAATTGGAGGTGTGTTTTCTAGAGTGGTTAGCGAGTATTCAGATGTCTTTCTAGAGGATCTCACTGAATTACCACCTCATTATGAGGTTGAGTTCTCCATATACCTAGTGCCCGGCACAGCACCTATATCCGTGTCACCCTATAGATTTGCACTGATAGAGTTGCTCATCTTGAAGGAACAGTTACAACAGTTATTAGACAAGGGCTTTATACGCCCTAGTACCTCGCCATTGGGAGCACTAGCTCTCTTTGCCAAGAAGAATGATGGTTCATTGTTGTCACGACCCCAAACCGCCCCTAGTAGAATGGTGCCGTGATGGCCAATAATCCGAGATTACCGAGGCCAACTTACAAAAATCACACACAATCAGAGCATACATATGGGGCTAACATGAGCGGAAACAATAACTTAAAATACAAATGGTCCATAAGAGCTGTGCATAGATCCAATGAAATGCCATAACGTCTTAATCATAACTTTACAACTTGAATACAACGTAAACAATATACATATTACATCTTTACAAAAGGGCTACATAAACAAATATAACGAATACAAGTCAAGAGGTCATCGTCTGCAGAACTGCCGATGTAAACACAAGGTTGCCGACCTAAACACAAAATGCCGACATAAGCATTGCCGACGTAAACATGCATACAAACATCGGGTACAAAACATACATCTCGGCGGAGCCGACTTCTTGCTTGAAACCTACATATATATAGAGAGGGTGAGTATTGAATACTCAGTGAATGGTACAAATAATAAAGGGGTTAAATGAATGATTCCCGATGTTCATGTCAAAACAATGCATATCATATCTTAACTTGTTTCAAAACTTGTACTTATAGCGTAGCTTGTGCAAAACGTATACTTAGCAAAACTTGTACAAAACATACTTGGCATAACTTGTATCAAAACATGTACTTGGGGTCATCACATTCCAAACAAACATATCATAGCTTGTACTTCGATCTTGGTCTTACAAATCATATGTGCTACTAAAGTTTAGAGTCCCCTAGCACGCACGGACTTGTGCCACCAATGCTTAAAGTCCCTTGGCACGTACGGACTCCCAAAAGGGTCGTGCTACTAATGCTTATAGTCCCCTAGCACGTACGGACTTGTGCCACCAATGCTTAAAGTCCCCTTGCACGTACGGACTCCAAAAGGGTCGTGCTACTATGCCTTATAGTCCCTAGCACGTACGGACTTGTGCCACCAATGCTTAAAGTCCCTTGGCACGTACGGACTCCAAAACAAATCTCATACTTGGCATGCAACTTATACTTGGTACACAAAAATAGGGTAATCGTCGTGCTACTAATGCTTCATAGTTCCCCTAGCACGTACGGACTTGTGCCACAATGCTTAAAGTCCCTTGCACGTACTGACTCCAAAAGGGTCGTGCTACTATGCTTATAGTCCCCCTAGCACGTACGGACTTGTGCCACCATGCTT